>JARJHM010000973.1:0-98399 GCA_033356055.1 Carex pumila
GCCGGCACTCATCTCTCGTTGGTCGTGACTTCCCATTTTGTAAGGGCTCACGGTTCACAGTTGTAATCCTTTCATATTGGGTAATAGAAAGGCGCACCTAGAAAGAGGTTGCGACACCCCGGAGACGTAGGCCATTGTTTTGCCGAACTCCGTTATCATCCCGCATGTCAATTTCTCTAAACTCATCTATTTACTTTCAATTGCAATTTATTTTCAGTTTTTGTTCAATTAGAGGTGCCCCTAAGTACAACAGGGGGAGCCTTAGTAGTAGAGGCTCTCTTTTTGGGGTCGCAGCTAGGGGATGCGGTCCCTAGAAAGAGGGTCTGTGGCATGGGGATGTGGCCTTGTCAAAATTGAAATTTTATTTCGATTTCTTTGATATTTCTTTCATAGCTTGACAACGAGGGAGAAGAGTGGGCGAGAGTGAGAGAGGAGGAGTGTGTATCTCTGAGATATCTTATATTTTGCGTGACTGGCATATCTAGTAGTACATAGGCTTGTATTATTTGAGCTTTGAGATTCGTGCAAAACATATTTGAACGTTGAGGTTTTCCAAAAGATCACGCAAAATATGAGATATCTCAGAGGATGCGAATTTGAGAGAGAGGGGTAGCAAACTAACGATAGTCACTACTAAATTGTTCGTGAAACAATTTCAAACCGAGCCAGACCCGGTTCAAGTTCGAGTTCAAACCAATTTTGAACTGAACTGGTTTGATTGATTTCAAAACAAATTTTAATTGAACGAATTAATTGTAAACTTTTTTTGAATCGAATTCAGTCGGCAGTTGTGCTCAGAATGTCAAGCAGTCCCTCCCATGCAGTCCGAATATGTGAATTAAAAACATAATATGCAGCTCATGTAATTAAAAGTTCATATGTATTATGCGGAGTTTTACCATCCCATTCCAAATTAATGTATTTTTTATATACAAGAAGGCACACCTCATGCTGGTTATGTGAAAATAAATTCAACTATATGAATATATATATATATATATATATATATATATATATATATATATATATATATATATATATATATATATATATATATATTGTCACACCCCGCGGCTACGGGTCGTAACAGTCTCCCGCCGTAAGCATACAATGCCATGTATGCTTACAAGGCAGTTAACAATTCAAACAAAACAACAAGCAATATAAAACAAGTTTCTAATATATATAATCAGAGTACACAGTCTGATCAGAATATAATACAACAAAAATATCTCATCCGGATACCAACCACGAGGCCTACCCTAAAACTACACATCAAAACATAACTAAGGTCAAGTAAATGGTAAACTGTAAGGCCTACTACTCGCGTGCCTCTCCGAAATCAATCGCACCCGTACCTGTAAAAATAATCCGAATGTGGGGGTGAGAATAAATTCTCAGTGCGAATTTGCCACATATGAATTATTGGACTTGCAATCAAACTCTATATTCAAAAATGAAACCCAAACAATAACAATGCAAACAGATATATAAGAAATCATAAATAACAGAATGCCACTACTCGACAACAGTTTATCAACCTGAAATACAGTTTACAGAATTTCCAAGATGAATTTCAAACACAACAGATATTTTGGCTTAACTCAATTCATTAGGGCTTGTAGCAATTACAGATGTTCTCTCGAGCTGAACCTTTTATCAAACCCACATCTTTAGGGTTACTGACACCTACAGATGGCCAACTAAGCTGGACCCTTTATCTGACACCCATCTGCAATCGCTTGGCTTAACAGTTTATTAAAGTCTGGTTCAAGTCATATAAAGAAAATCCTCTTTGGAATCATTTCCAATGTTCGTAATGTTCAATCGACCGTTCAAATGCATTAACACGTAGGAAAATGCCACTGAGCCATAGATGTTACACAATAGTCACCCACGATTCCAATCCACACATCTCATAACATAATCACCCTCCCTCGTCCCAAACGGTACTGGGAATATCGAGGGCCGTTCACCTAAGGCCATTTAGGATCCTGGGAATCCAAGTCAGCATACAGCCCGACTTGGCAAATTCATTGGATCCAAGTGCTTAACTTCGTAAATCCATTCACATACATATCAAATCAAATCGTGGTGACTTTCAATCAAATCAGATCATAATAGACCGACACAACCTACAACCATACCAGCATGCAAATCACTCAAGTCACATTAATTTGAGTTTAATTTGATTGGGCTGTGCAAATGCTTTACACAATTCAATAATGCAATCAATGATATTCAACATGATAAACGAATACACAGTTTAATCCTTGAAAATAAAGTATCAAACAAGTCCAAGAATCCCGCACCTGTTTAAAACGAGCGTACCGCTTAGTTACGGATCGGGCATCTCGAATTGCCTCGCTAATTCTTGCTCGACCGAGCCTACACCTATATTACACGTATACTAGGTTTTAATTCGGGTTCAGTGGTCTATACATTTACTTAGAGTTTGTACAGTCATAAATCAATTCTTATGTTTTGGTATCGAATCTTTTTGGTTCCTTCTTTCTTATTAAAAATCTCATATAACAGTGCACAATTGCATCTAGGCCCTCTAGCCATATACCATTTCACCTTGGTAACCATCATTCACCGTTTCACTACTTTGGTTCTCGGATCAATTCAATTTACCGATTGGTTAAACCCTAATTTAGTCAAAATCTCAAATTAACTGTTAAACGTTCTAAAAATCCAAGATCAGGAAGTAACCCTACCGATTACAAGTCTAATTGGTCGGGTTAAACAAATCAAATCACGATTATGCCAACTTTCAGTTTTGGCACGAAACCTTAGAAATCAGATTTCACAAATCGGGAGGAAATCGGGAAAAAGATTGACAATTAACAAGCAAGGAGTGTAGAGGAACTAGTCATCGAGCAATTGAAACACAAATCTCGAGTTTAAAATGAAAACCACAGAAATCGAGAAATCTGAGCTTTTCGAGAGAATTAGAAAGGAAAAGAAATATCAAATAGGAGAGCTGGGAGAGATCCTCAGCTGCTTACTCGGTTCCAGAGTCGATTTCTCGCAACAATCAGGAGTCTGAAAGAAACAGAAAGTTCTCGCACTCTTTTCCTTCTCTTTGGCCGAAAATCACGCAATAATGGGGAAAGTATGAAGTGGGAGAGAGAGAGAAGGTTCAATTTGAGTTTTAGTGCAAAAATCACCCTGAGTGCGGATTAACCAATCTGCACTGCGGGTTACTTGACCCGCACTCAGCACTTAGTCAGTTTGCAGAACATGAAATTTAACACAGAAACAACCCGCAGTGCGGGTAACCTAACCCGTAGTGGGAACTTAGTAAATTTTTGACAGAATTTCAGAAAAAGTCCGAGCCTAATGCGGATGCATTCAACCCACAGTGCGGGTAAATCAATCCGCACTGAGGACTTAGAAAAATTCAGACCAACACAGAATTCCATGAGTGCGGATGCACCAACCCGCTGTGCGGGTTAAACAATCCGCACTGAGAACTTAGAAAAATTCAGACCAACACAGAATAGCATGAGTGCGGATGCACCAACCCGCAGTGCGGGTTAACCAATCCACACTGAGACTATAAAATCTCAAAATCTCAAAATTTCAACACGGTTTTGATTCATATTTAACTTACTTATTTAGGGGAACCTTAATTAAGATTTAAACATCTATTTTGTTAGCATGATTTATCGATTCTTGCCTTTAAATCATTTGAATTTAATTGTAAAAATTTCGTAACGTAACATATATATATATATATATATATATATATATAGGAATATGCTAGCATGCTATGCATAGCATAGAACTCCTCCATGCAACGGCTTGGATTTCGAGTTTTCAAAATCCTAATGGTTGATCCGAGCCGTTCATCTTGTTCTCCATATTAATATATGTTTGGAGACCAAATTTTATATTTTTTGGAATTTTTTTACTATTTCTTTAGATTTATTGAAAATCGCTGTTTTCAGCAAATCTGTACCATAAAAAAACAGCGATTTTCAATAAATCTAAAGAAATAGTAAAAAAATTTCAAAAAATATAAAATTTGGTCTCCAAACACATTAATATGGAGAACAAGATGAACGGTTCGGATCGACCATTAGAATTTTGAAAACTCAAAATCCAAGCCGTTGCATAGAGGGGTTCTATGCTATGCATAGCACACTAGCATGTTCCTATATATATATATATATAGAGAGAGAGAGAGAGAGAGAGAGAGAGAAAGAGTGTGACTAATATGCATTCGGTAGCACTTCGGCTAGCACTTTGCCCGAAGTGCTACCAATTCATTTTCCAATTTTTAAAGTCCAAATGATTGATTCAAACCATTAGATATCATCTCCATATTAAAATGTGCTTGGAGACCAAATTTTATATTTTTTGAATTTTTTTTTACTATTTATTAAGCCACTTTGAAAATCGCTGATCCAACAGTGGCTTACTAAATAGTAAAAATAAAAAAAATACCATTGGATCAACGATTTTCAAAGTTGCTTAATAAATAGTAAAAAAAATTCAAAAAATATAAATTTTTTTCTCCAAGCACATTTTAATATGGAGATGACATTTAATGGTTTGAATCAATCATTTGGACTTTAAAAATCAAAAAATGAATCGGTAGCACTTCCGCCGAAGTGCTATCGAATGCATATTAGTCACACTCTATATGTGTGTGTGTGTGTGTGTGAATTTTTATTTTAAAATCTACATATATAAATTTGCATTAAAATCCGCATATGTGTTCACATGCAGCTTATGTGGTATACAGTGGTCTTCCGCATGTATGAACAAAACCGCATTTTAAAATATTGGTTATATGTTTTTATTTCAATAATAATAAAATATTTCTCACTCATTTATGTGTATACATATACTGAGATGCAAATAAAATTATGAAATTTAATTAAAACAGAGTTTTTAAACTATAAAATTAAAAATTTAATAACTCAATGATTTCTAAGTTTTTTTTATTAAAAATAAATAAATGATAATAAGACCTCATCACTTAATATTCAGGCCGGGTAGCAAAGATAGAATGAATTGAATTTAAAATTTAAGAACGAATTGAAGCAGACCTCGAACTTAACATCAATCCAACCTGATAACTTTCGTATTTTATTTGTTCAATCTGCGGTGAAATTTGATGACTCTGGAGAATTTCAATTGTGTTCATCACGTGCTGACACTTCGTACCAAATTATTACTCCGAGAAGATTCAATGGATCGTTTGGATTTTGGTTTTGGAGATCCAACATTGCCCCGAGACAGGCAGCTTTTTAACCTTTTGCTTTGTTGCTATATCACCTCTCCGACACACGACAGACCATAATTGATTATACATACGGATAGTAAAATTCTTGTATGATGTGTTTATCAATAAAAAAATTAGAGTGTGATGTGTTTATTAAGAAAAATTAGTGAGTATATTTTTAAAAGATTATTAGAAAGTTGAATCCGAACTGTTAAAATTCATGTACTTCGCGAGTGATTTATGTACATATTAATTTATTAAAGTTTTGAATTCATTTAGCACATGATCAAGCACTCAAAATAATGAATATTTTATAAGTTATTTTAAATTTTAAATTGTTTTATGCATTTATTTTTCATTAGTTTTTTTGACCACTTGACCATGTACTAAATGAATTCAAAATTTTAAAAAATTTGTATGTACATGCATCACTCCCGAAGTACATAGATTTTAACGGTTTTGATTTGTTGTTGAAAGTCAGTCTGATAGCCTTTTGAAGGTGCTCACCAACTCCTCTTGGTGAGCACATCACACCCTAGTTTTGCTCATATAGAGAGAGAGTTGGGCGACGGTGTTCGCCAAGTAAAGCAAGTGTTTTACAGTTTTATTTCATGTCTATATCTTCAATATCAAAGTTCAAAATGTTGATCTGAACAGTTCAAGTTGATTTCCATATTAAATTGTGCTTGTAGACTAAATTTTATATTTTTTTGGAAACTTTTTAATGTTTTTTCAGAATTTTTGAAAATCACCTTGAAATAAAAACAGCAAAGATAATCTGAACCGTTCAGATCGATAATTTGGACTTTGAAAACGAAGATATAAAATATGAGATATGACGAGATATGAAAAAGATGAGGTACTGGAACCCTCCTCATATATATATATATATATATATATATATATATATATAGAGAGAGAGAGAGAGAGAGAGAGAGTAAGGCTACAGTGAGTTGCGAAGTAAAACACGTTTTTACTTCACACAATATTTTCATTTTCAGAGTTCAAATAGCCGATCCAAACCGTTAGATGTTTAATCTATATTAAAATATGCTTGGAAACTAAATTTTATTACTATTTATTAAGCCACTTTGAAAATTTGAAACTCCGGATGAACAGTAAAAAACAGTAAAAATTTCTGGACCACTGGATCGGCGATTTTCAAAGTGACTTAATAAATAGTGAAAAATTCCAAAAAATGTAAAATTTGGTCTCCAAGCACATTTCAATATGGAGATCATGTTGAGCAGTTCGAATTGACATTTTTGACTTTAAAATCGCAAAATATGAGCGTGAAGTAAAATAGTCGTTTTACTTCGCAACTCACCGTAGCCCTACTCATATTATAGAGGAGGGTTCAAATGCACCCAAATGCACTCTATATTTGAAATCCTTTTTCTTCGTTTTTAAAGTCCGAATAGTCAATCCGAACCATTATATGCGATTTATATATTAAGATGTGCTTGGAGACCAAATTTTATATTTTTTTAATTTTTTTTTACTATTTATTAAGCTACTTTGAAAATTGCTGATTTAACATTTTTTGGACCATTGGATCAGCGATTTTTCAAAGTGGCTTAATAAATAGTAAAAAAATTCCAAACAATATAAAATTTCGTCTTAATATATAGATCGCATCTAACGGTTCGGATTGACTATTCGGACTTTGAAAACGAAGAAAAAGAATTTGAAAGCTAGGGCGCATTTGGGTGCACAAAAATTTGGGTACATTTGAACCCTCCTCATATATATATATATATATATATATATAGTAAGGCTACTCAACTTGCGAATTAAACGGGCTGTTTTAATTCGCGCTCATATCTCTAGTTTCAAAGTCCAAATAGCCGATTCAAACCGTTAGATGTTTAATCTATATTAAAATGTGCTTGGAGACCAAATTTTATATTTTTTGGAATTTTTTTAATATTTATTAAGATGGTTTGAAAATCGCTATTTTTTAATAGTGCAGAATTTTTATAAAAACAGAGATTTTCAAACCATCTTAATAAATAGTAAAAAAAATGAAAAAAATGAAAAAAATGAAAAGAAATGAAAAATTTGGTCTCCAAGCACATTTTAATATAGATTAAACATCTAACAGTTTGGATCGACTATTTGGACTTCGAAACTAGAGATATGAGCACGAATTACAACACCCCATTTAATTCGCGAAGTAGCGTAGTCTTACTCTCTCTCTCTCTCTATATATATAGTGTAACGCTTGAGTACTATAGATTGCATAAGGTCATCTGTGCTGCGGCCTCAAAAACTTATTGTATAAACTTAAAATTTCAATTTAAGTAGCTCAATAAATTGGAATTTGTAGAACACTAATTTTTACTTTTTTGAATTTTTTTTTACTATTTTTTTATGATTTATGAAAGATGGCAAAAAATGATCTAAAATATTTACAATTTTCTATTAATTTTAAGTCATAATTTGTCATCTTTCATAAATCATAATAAATAGTAAAAAAAATAAAAAATTCAAAAACAGTAAAAATTGATATTCTACAGGTTCATTGTATAACTAATTTACTGAGCTATTTAAATTGAAGTTTGAAGTTTATTCGATAAATTTTTAAGACTGTAGCACAAATGACCTTATGCTATCCATAGCACCCAAGCCTTACTACATACTCTATATAAGTAATCAATTTGAACGGTTCAGATCAACACATCATACTAAAAAAATTATAAAAATTATAAAATTTGATCTCCAAGCACAATTTAATATGGAGATCAACTTGAACGGTTCGGATCAATATTTTGAACTTTAAAATATAAAATATAGACGTGAAATAAAACACTTGCTTTACTTTGCAAGTTACTGTAGCCCATCTCTCTCCCTCTCTACATATGATAAATATTTACAGAAAAAGAAATATTTACAGCGATTTAAGGCACAATTATTTGTGGAAATTACATTGAAGGCCAAATTAAATCTACAAATCGCTTCTTCAAATAAAAAATAAATAAAAAATCGCATCTTCCAGAAATTTCCAAAAAGGAAATATCAAATTGATATATTGTATGATATCTTGTCCCAACTCCTAATATATGTTATGTAAACACTTGTTAAAGTCATGTTTGATACGTGAAGTAATAAAGAGACTGAGAACATCTACATCCCTGAAACTCTTAGAGTTTCTAATCTGATGTGGCAGTTTCTAAACCAGTTTCAGGGATGCAGATGAGTTTCTTATTTAGCAACTTTGCTCCAAAGTTTCTTAATAAGAAACTGTTTATAAACTCTGACATGGCCAAATAATTGGCTGAAATTTTTTTCTCTTGTAATTTATTTGCTGATGTGGCAATTAAGAAACTCTAATTTTGAGTTTCAGGAATGTGAGGGTTTAGAAACTTTCAGAGATAAAATTTCTAAAAATTAGTTAACAGTTATTTAGAAACTCCAAGAGTTTCAGGGATGTAGATGCTCTGATGAAAAAAATTGTATCACTATTTTTTTTATTGTATTGTTTTACTGAACATAATTTAATTTATTGTCAAAATTTTAGAAGCATATCATTTAAAAAGTTCAAAATTTGTAAATTAATGCCTCTAAAAAAATATACAAATATTGAACGGATGACCTATCCGTTATCGTGAATGCTTACTCATAACCCAACGTTAATGCTAATTAATTTTATGGCATTTGTCTTTATATTTCTTACACAATTAATAAAAACATGTCACCTTTTGTGGTGCATATATGACGAGCAATATATCATTTTTAATTGATCAAGTTATCTTATATGTAACTTAAAAAAATCAACATGCAAAATAAGAAAATTGCAACGGACACAAAAGTAATTCTTTTATATAATCTTTTCCTGCAAGATCTCGAGTCTGAAAATTCAAAATTAATGGTTCATTAATTGGAGACGCATGTTAAATTTAGTTGAGAAGTCCACCATCATTCTCTATAGTTATCTCCAAAGCATCTCCCAAACTACCCTCCAAATGTCCGCAGAGCGAAAATTCGATGATATTGCAAAAGTTTGCATGCATATATGGATGCCTTTTCGTTGTTATTTCAAATTTGAGTTGCAGGGTATTTTTGTTTGTTTTTTATTTATCAATTTAAAATAAACACCATGTAATTTACAATATTTATTTATTATAGATCGAATTATTCTGATAAACAACAATTAATCTAATTTCAAAATAACAACATATACTTGAAAAGAAAATACTCAGAGAGGAAATGTGCACAATAATAATTTTGACAAGGTTAATGAAATTGACATTTCAAAATAAGAACTAAAGCCTAGCTGATTGAACGTACATTTCCTATTTTTTTAATATCGTCTTTATATATACTTGTATGGTCTATTTTATTCACTGGTCTTTCGGAAATGAAAAATATCAAATCCTATTATTTCCTAATAATAACTAGTCACTGGCGCTGTCCTTGGAATCGACGTTTTTATTCCCCAAGGCCAAAAGCCAAAAACACGAAGAACTCAGATCGAGGTCTCTTTTTCATAGTCAATGCGGTGTTATCAACTAATAACAACTAACGATTCCATGCACTACCACCTGCATGCTCTCCCTATTAATTTCTCCTCTTATCATCTTATCTTGTTCCTAGCTTCAAATTGACCGGTGCAATTACTTCCGTACCTTAATTTCCTTTTGTAAAAGATCTCTCTTCCTATCTTTTATCGATAACCTTTTATTGTCCTACATGTACTTTTCTTAATTAATCCAGTATTCCAGTGAACTCACAATAAGTATAATTATTAATAGAAGGAAATGTAGTGTTGAGTCAATTTTTTGAGCTTCCATCTCTAGTTATATTCCATAATTAATTAGTTTGTTAATTTTAACATGTATAATATTTTATAAATAATTAGTTAACTACCTTTAACAAAAGTAATCTTATTTGATATACACCTAATAAACACCTAAACACTTAGTTAATTATTTTTAGTTATGTTAATTTTATTTAATATATATTCACTGAAATGCATGTGTGACGGCATGTTAATTTTTAATAATATATTTTCGGATAGACACTAGCAATTTATTTTAACATTTTTTATAATGAGTGAGTCTATGGTATTATACATATCACGGGTTGTTACCATGCTACGACTCTATATTCGAGTTTTCAAATCCTAACGGTCGATCCAAACCGTTCATCTTGTTCTCCATATTAATATGTGTTTGGAGACCAAATTTTACATTTTTTGAAAATTTTTTACTACTTTTTTAGATATTTAGAAAATCACTTGATCTAAAAATTTTGGACCATCCAAAAACAGTGATTTTTTTTTTTTTTTTTTGCTTGAGTCACGCCCGTAGGCAATTACAAAATACAAAAACTTTCCACACTGCCTAACCCTTCAAGTAAGATAGAACTGAAAAAACAAAAAGGTTCTTACTTTTACTCCTAACCCCCTAACCATTAACAATTTTCGAACATGGGGAAAGTGTAGCCTCTGTACTTCCATCCTTTTCTTCTACTCAATTTCGCTAATTGGTCTGCCACTTCGTTGTGGCTTCTTTCGATTTTATAACAGTGAAAACCAGTATTCCTCCTCATGTACTCCCAGATCTTAAAGGCCTCGTCCGCCGCCCTCCAGTCGGTTTTAGTTGGTAGTCCCAAATCCGAGCAAATTTTTACCAGGATCTCGCTGTTAGTGTAGAAATTACATGCCTCTATCCCCTTGCTGATAACATAGCGAATTGCCTTAAGGAGTGCCTTTGCTTCAGCTTGTAAAGGCGACCATGCCATCTCTGCCTCTAACTGATACTCCTCCAATTGCTGCTTGTACTGCAGCACGAAGGCCATTCCTCCCTAACACCTCTCCTTCCACGACCCATCCGTGAAGCAACTCCAATCACACCTATTAACCTCAACTCTACCCTGAATTTGTGCATTCCTTACCAGTTCTTTGGTTTTGATTGACCTATGGATGTCAGATTCAGATTGAATCGCTCCCAGGTGCTTGTGGAAAGTTGTTATCGTGGGGATTTTACTTTCATACAAGCACTCATTCCTACATCTCCATATAGCCCATATCACATTGACCACCTTTGTCCATTCCTCATCAGATGTAGCCGAGGAAATTGCCAACAGATTTTCTATGGGTCCCAATTGGCAGTGGTGTGCCAATAGCGGTATGGGTCCTACAAACCAACACGATCTTGCAAATGGACATAGAAACAATAGATGATTTGTGTCTTCCATCTCATTCCCACATACCTGACAGTATGGGTCTCCCTTAGATGTTCTCTCTGCTATGATTTTTCCCAATGGTAGGGCCTTTTGCGTGACCTTCCACAAAAAAATTCTAACTCTTGGTACCACCCAGCCCTTTTTCCAGACCAGCTGATACACCCTCTTCTTATCCTGTATTTGTTGAGGCTTCAGAGCTACTTGTGGTTCCTTGGCCACCATTAATTGTTGATATGCCACTTTAATGGAAAAGGATCCGTTTGTTGCTCCTTTAAAAATCAGTTTGTCAGGTCCAGCTGTTGGGTTAGGTGGTATTATCTCCATGACGATCCTCATACACCGTGCATACCCCACCAATTGAACTAATTTCTCCACATCCCAGCTCCCCGACTCCTGGTCTTTCAGTTGACACACTTTGAGTTTCCTGTATTCTCTATTTTGAGGCAATAGTGGCACTCCTCCTTCCACCCAGGGTTGACCAAACACCTTACAACTCTCCCCATCTCCTATATTATAGTGCACCATGGGCCAGAGTTTTTCCCGTAAGTGCATAATGCTTTGCCAAAACACAGAGCAATTGTAAGTTCTTTTGGAATCCCATAATTCTGATCTTGGCAAATATTTTGCTTTCACTATTTGCACCCATTGTGCATCCGAATTGGTTGCCAATTTCCATAATGCCTTCAACAGGAGTGCCTCATTAACCACATTAAGGTCCCTTATAGCTAAACCTCCCAATTCCAAAGGCATTATAATTCTGTCCCACGAAACATATGCCAGGAACTTCTTTTTATCTCCTGCCCCCCAGAAAAATCTGCGAATTAGAGCGGTGATGGCTGAAAGAACTTTCCCCGGTAGTTTCTCCGTAGCCATGTAATATATTGGCAGTGCTTGGAGGACAAATTTAATAAGCACTACTCGTCCATCCAGTGACAAGAGCTTTGCTTTCCACGAGTTGAGTTTATCTGTGAATTTGCCCAAAATCAGATCATAAGATGCTTGTCCCGGTTTTATTAGAGCTCCAAGATGCAGTGTCGGCTGATTGCCTGTTGGTACTTGCAAGATTTGTGAGACTTCTTGATCCGATCCGGACCCGTTAGTACGCTGAACCAGATATTGCTTTTCTTTGGGCCTATTATCTGACCTGACACTTGGGAAAACATTTGCAGAGCAATCTTCAGCCCTCTAGCTTCTTGTTGAGTAGCCGCACCAAAAAGCAACAGATCATCCGCATATGCACAGCTTGTCAGAGGATTGGTAGATGGCGCTATCCTAACTCCCCTGAGGCTCCCTTCTTCCAGGAGATGTTGCAAATGCCTGGTTAATAAGTCCATGCCCAAAATGAACAAATAAGGTGATAACGCACACCCTTGCCTAAGCCCACTACTCGGTTTAAAATACCCATCGCCAGATCCATTTATAACTATCGAGAATTTCGCCGATTCAACACATGCCATGATCCATTTTGAGAATTTAACCGGGAAACCATATAATGGCAATAAAGCTTTAAGGTATTCCCAATCCATTCGATCAAACGCCTTAGATAAATCCACCTTGAAACAAAATTCACAGTTTTTATACTTTTTTGAATTAAAAGAATGTAGGATTTCCCTTAAAAGTATTGTATTCTCCACTATCTCCCTTCCCGGTATAAAAGCTGTTTGGGCTTTGTATATGCAATTGGATATTACCGGTTGTAACCTCATGGCTAATATTTTGGATATAATTTTATAGATGGTGTTACATACTGAAATCGGCCTATAATCCATCACATTTTTGGGTTCTTCAACCTTAGGAATTAAAATCAGGCTAGATCGGGCAATGACACTAGGCAGCAGGCCTGTCTCGAAAAAGGCCTTAACTTCATTGTTAATCACTGGCCCAAAGTAATCCCATTTCTCCTGCAACAGCCTTGCGTTCACTCCGTTCGGGCCCGGAGCCTTGTCCGGCCCCAATAGAAACAGGACTTTTTTGATCTCTTCACTTGAGGGTTGGGCCTCCAGGATTGCAATACTCCACTCCGGGACTTTTGGCAACCGGTTTAACAGTGTTTCTGGGTATACCTCCTGTAGATTATGTAGGGGTTGTTTGGTGTATATGCCTTGATAATGTTGAATGAAGGCCCGCCTTATGCACTTCTCCTCTGTCTCCCAGAACCCGTTGGGCATCTGTAGGCTTTTGATTTCATTCCTGCGCCGCCTGGTAACAATAGACACATGAAAAAAACGAGAGTTGAGATCCCCACATGTGGCCCAATATATCCTAGACCTTTGGTGCCAGAACTTTTCCAGCATGATCAGACACTTAGTGTGTTGTTTTTGTAACTCAACCTCCTTCCACTTTGGTACTAAGGTCTGATCCTGTGAGTTTAAACTCAGCATCTCCTCTTCTATTTCCAATCAATCTTAAAAAATAGTAAAAAAATTTCAAAAAATATAAAATTTGGTCTCCAAATACATATTAGTATGAAGAATAAGATGAACGGTTCGGATCGACCGTTAGGATTTGAAAACTCAAATATAGAGCCGTACTACAGTAACAAATCGTAATATGCATAGTACCATAGACTCACTCTTTTTATAATTCTATTAAATACTTGTACAGCTATATTTTTTTTTCAAGACGTAACAGGTAATCGTAAGAAAGTATAGAATGATGACCAATCATGTTAAAAGAAACTAGTTAATGTATGAATGTTAACTTTTAGCCCGATCCGAACGGGTGATTCAGATCTAACCAACGGTTAAATGAAATGGGTCGAGTCAGAGAAAAATAAATCAAATGATATTGACATGATCCGAACTTACCCATTGAAACCCTTAATTAATGCCAAAATACACAATCACATATATATGCATATATTGTCGATGAATGCATTCAAGTGCAACAAATTTACTATAAGATAACTAAATATCTATTTACATCCAAAACAAATCTATTAAAACGAACTGGTTATTAACCATTAAATACAACATTCACAAATGAATACAATAATCAATGATGGACATGCAATTAGGAGGCAATTGATTTCATGACATGTACTTTAAAAAAAAAAAGGTTTATAATTTCTTATCATAAACAATTAGTTGTTGGTGATATGAATTAAAAAACAGTTGTTGGTTTGTTGCCGCTGCTACTTATGCCATTGTTTGCTTGATATGGCATCAAAATATGCAACAAATTAATAACAAGCGAACGTAATTGCAAATAAAGAACATTAAATTTCACTCAAGACATGAATTATATGGATTTTTTTTTTATTGAAAGACTGGATATATTAATATTTCAAAAGAATTCATTAGTAACATGTCTCTACATGCATGTAGTCGATCGAGTCGACTAGAAGGAAGAACTTAATTAATTGAAATTATTCTGAAATCTATCACGAGTACTAAAATCATAAATGATAGTCATAAATGGGCCCATTTTTCCTCAATTTTCTCTTATTGTCGAATCAATAATTGGGCATTCCTTCAATAAAACGGTTGCTTATTATGAAAGATTCGCAAAACAGGCATCATTTTTCAAGCATTGACATCTGAAAAATCAAGCTTCTGACTATTTCCAGCTAGATCCAAACCTCCCAGAAAAAAACAAAATAAACAAAATAATTCTTTTTCACATCTATGATGTAGACAGCTTTCATCAATCTGTGCCCCATTTAATTTCTAATAAATAACTCCAAAAATACAATTGAAAAATGAATAAAAAAAACAATAAGCTAAATCATGTCACATGTACTTGCAGTTAGCGATCATTAAACTAAACACATATCAGTTAGACTGGAATTCAACATCGGAATGCATAAAAAAAAAAACTAAAAACCATTCAGAAACCTCCTGTACAAAATAAAAGCCATATATATGTGCTGAGATTACTTTGTTTATTTCTTCTTTATCTGTTCTTTTGTCTGTACAGCTAACGATCTACAGTTATGACCACGTGGGTCCGTGTTAAAATTAATGTCTCTCACTTGTCCCATCGGTTCACTAACGAATCACAAAATTTCCCTACTATTTTAAAATTAAATAAAAACGGATTTTCCCTGCTGCAGTTAATTGTAACCACATGAAGAATTTTCGTTAGGGGCAAAATCGTCATTTCAGGGAAGTATAGAATTGAAACTTTTTCTCTTTTCATTTCTCTCTGTTTTTTTTTCTGTAAATTTCTAGAACAGTCCAAAAATCGGTAATTCCACGAGCCAGATCCGGTTTCCACGTGTCCTGCTTGTGCCGTCCACGTCACGTCCCCTTCCTCCTTCCATGCATATCCACCTAAATCATTTCCAGGATCAACACACTAACATGGCGCACTTGGGACACCAAAGTGGCTCCCCCATTTGTTAGTGATGACATCATGACGCAGCTAAGCAATCACTGATATTAAATGTTAGAATATGGGAATATATCATGAGGGTTCAAATGCCTCTATGTTTTTGTGCCTTCATTATGCCTTCATCTCTCTCTATCATTTTCAAAGTTCAAACAGTCGATCCGAACTGCTCAACCTAACCTCCATACTAAAATATGTTTGGAGACCAAATTTTATATTTTTAGAAATTTTTTTAGATAGGTACAAAAATAATGTTTTTAGATGGTTCAGATTTACTGATTTTGTACCTATCTAAAAAAATAGTAAAAAAATTCTTAAAAATATAAAATTTGGTCTCCAAACATATTTTAATATGGAGGTTAGATTGAGCGGTTCGGATCGACTGTTTGAACTTTGAAAATGATAGAGAAAGATGGAGGCATGATGGAGGCACAAAAACATGGAAGCATTTCGGCCATTTTTATTAATATCCCAAAAAAAATAGATAATTTTAAAAATAACCTCGTTTTTTTTTTTTTATTAATGCCCTAACCGCTTGGAAGCGGAGCGGGCCAATATCAACACCAAACCGCCCGTATAGTGGGCGGTCCACTGTTTTTTTTTTTTTTTTTATAAGTTTTTTTTTTTAAAAACAGAAATTTTTTTTTATTGAAATATTAGAAATGTTGAATATATTTCTTTAAAAATAGATGTAATACAATATAATTTGATTTATTAGAAAGACTGCAACAAATAACCCGGATCAATATTTTTCAGGCCGGATTTTTCGCGGCTGTAAGAAAAATTAATATATCTCTTTATGTGTTATTGGACAAAAATAAAAATGCTTAGATTCTGAGTTATTGATCCCGGTTCAAAAGTCACTTCTATGTAATCTAGAAAATATTATAATCCTTCTAGGACATTTAATTTATAAAAAGTTGTATCTATTTTGAGAATTCTTTTTGAATAACAATTATTAAATAACTTAAAGTTTTTATTTTTTTTCAAAAATAGATACAACTTTTTATAAATTAAATGTCCTAGAAGGATTATAATATTTTCTAGATTACATAGAAGTGACTTTTGAACCGGGATCAATAACTCAGAATCTAAGCATTTTTATTTTTGTCCAATAACACATAAAGAGATATATTAATTTTTCTTACAGCCGCAAAAAATCCGACCTGAAAAATATTGATCCGGGTTATTTGTTGCAGTCTGTCTAATAAATCAAATTATATTGTATTACATCTATTTCTAAAGAAATATATTCAACATTTCTAATATTTCAATAAAAAAATAAAAAATTTCTGTTTTTTAAAAAAAAAAAAAAAAAAACAGTGGACTGCCCACTATATGGGCGGTTTGGTGTTGATATTGGCCCTCTCCGCTTCCAAGCGGTTAGGGCATTAATAAAAAAAAAAAACGAGGTTATTTTTAAAATTATCTATTTTTTTTGGGATATTAATAAAAATGGCCGGAAGCATTTGAACCTTCCTCATATATCATATATGATAATTTTTTGTACTCCCTACCTTTAAATGTTCTTTATTATTAGTGTTAGAGAATTTAATAAAATATTTCTTTTGAAAGACTAAAGTATTGTTAGAAATTAAAAAAATAAAATTTATTTAAATTAATGTTCATTACATTAGATTAATTGTGAAACAATTGATATTTTTTGGTTTAGTTTCCTTTGCCTTATAGTTGTTGATGACATTGTTTAATAATTAGAAGGTTTAAATAAAACTGAAGAAGTAGCAAATACATATTGGTCAAAATTATAGGATCATTTATGGTACAACAATAAATATCTTCTGCAAAATAATTATTGTAGAGAGATGTAATTTTTTAAATTAAATGAAGTAACTGCGATATTAAAATTGAAATTATATTTAAAGGGGCAACAATTCATGAAAATCTTCTTATTATAGATCATGAGACAACTTCTCTATTAGAAAACCATAAATATGTCGGTAACAAATCCATATGTGTGTGATTTTCGAAAATACATTTATTTGAAATTACCTCCGATAATAATATGCTGATGACATCAAGGTACAAACAGGAGTACAAGTTTGTGATGGCTTGCAAAGCTATCATCTCCAATCATCATCTCCCTCTCTTTTACAACAGTAATCATCTTCACCTCATTCAAATTTACTGCTCTCTCATTTAAAAAGCCCTGGAGTCCCCTCGAGCAACAGAGCTTGTGAGCGAGAGAGAGAGAGAGAGAGAGAGAGAGAGAGAAGATCAGAAGAGAGAGATATCAGTTCATAGAACAGAAAACCAATAATGTGGAGCTCTAGTTCAGAACCGGACTTTCCAGTTGCTAAATCCAGAAACTGGCATCCCAAAACACAAAACAAGAGATCAAAAAAGAAGCACGCAGAACGCGGGGTGGTGATGCTGGAGGGCTACGTGGAGTCACCAGACACTGCTGATCAGCAATCCGATGGCAATGGAGAGCCGGTCGCGGCTCGAACAAAGAGCTTGACGGATGATGACTTGGAGGAACTCAAAGGATGTGTTGATTTAGGGTTTGGGTTTAGCTATGAAGAGATACCAGAGCTCTGCAACACACTTCCTGCTCTGGAATTGTGTTATTCTATGACTCAGAGATTTTTGGAAGAGAGTAGTAGGTTGGCCGAACCGGCACCGGTTTCTACTCCTCTTTCTTCTTCTCCTATTCCAGTTGCAAATTGGAAGATATCCAGCCCAGGTTAGCATAAATATCTCTAATGTGCTCTGTAATTATGCTCTGGTACTTAGCTCATAGCATCCGCTAACTGAGTTCATGCGTTCTGCATATTTAGGATCTATATTGTAACAGTTTTACTTAAACAATTAATGTGTATATAAATGTACTTGATGTTCTCTTCTGATTATTAGGTAATTTTAAATCAGTCTTTGGATTTGTGCTCTTAGTTATATTAGTTTGATGATCAAATTACAACTAAGAAATGCAACTAAATCCTGGTAGATAAAGAAGTATATATGTACTGTTTTTATTCTCCTGGCAACCACAAAAATGCCAAACTGGTTTGAAACTATCTTTGTCTTTGATTAATAAATATGTATTGGTACGCATATCGAAAAACACTTTTGTGTACATACAATTGTTTTTTTCAATTAGTTAAATCATTATTTGCATATATATATATATATATATATATAGGAATATGCTAGCGTGCTATGCATAGCATAGAACCCCTCCATGCAACGGCTTGGATTTCGAGTTTTCAAAATCCTAATGGTCGATCCGAACCATTTATCTTGTTCTCCATATTAATATGTATTTGGAGACCAAATTTTATATTTTTTGGAATTTTTTTACTATTTCTTTAGATTTATTGAAAATCACTGTTTTCAGCAAATCTGTACCATAAAAAAACAGCGATTTTCAATAAATCTAAAGAAATAGTAAAAAATTTTCAAAAAATGTAAAATTTGGTCTCCAACCACATATTAATATGGAGAACAAGATGAACGGTTCGGATCGACCATTAGGATTTTGAAAACTCAAAATCCAAGCCGTTGCATAGAGGGGTTCTATGCTATGCATAGCACGCTAGCATGTTCCTATATATATATATATATATATTATGCCAATCATCATAGAAAATTTGTAATTGTAGCTAGACTTAAAAGGATGTTAACAGTGACCTTTTTTTGTTGGACTGTTCTCGCGGCATCATTTGCTTTCATCTTGAATTTTTTTCTTATTGAACACAAAATTACCAGTGAAAATAAATTAATTTTAACATTCTTTTGTAACAGGGGATGATCCAGATGAGGTAAAAGCAAGGCTAAAATATTGGGCCCAGGCAGTTGCATGTACTGTCAAACTATGCAACTCAGGCAACTGAAAAATTATAATTTACCATGATAAAAAATACCATTATTTCTGCGCAGCAGAGCAAGAGACCAGTACGTAGGAAAGCGCCACATTGCAAAGAAGACATTTCTCTGACGCCATGATTAACCATGGAATGAATTAAATTTGAAAAACTAATGGAATTATCAGACAATGGCACAACCGCACAAGGGGGTGTATTAATCTGATAATGTTATTTGGAGGATGTACAATTGTAATTTTATGTTCTTTCTTTAGGTCTAGTAGAATAAAATGTTCTTGTTCATGTACAAGTTTCTTTAATAATCAAACCGATTTTGATCTTTTGTATTTAATTTGCAAGCCATCTTCAATCCGTAGATAAGATATTATGGAGAAAATTCAGTCTAAAATAATTATGGGATACTATATTAGTGTGTAACTGATTTTGTGGAATAGTGCTGTACACATGAACAATATTTTCATATACAACACGAAACTATGATTAATATATCTGGTGCCAGTTGGTTCTGACTTGGTGATCTTGATAGTTGAGAAATTATTAAATCATCCCAACTGGCAACTGTACTTCAAATTTTAAATTAAACAGGGTATAATTATAAAATAGCCAGCTAGGAATGGACAGTCCTAATGATTAATGAATCTCAGATACAAGTTAATTAATAAAAAGTGTATGTTGCTATGTTATTTAAGAAATAAAAAGTCTTGACATTCATGACACTTGATGCAAACGGCTAGAATTTTTTTTAATAATTAAATAGTAATAATGATGAATGCAGAATTTTTTTCTTACGGTTACATATATAGTTTTTATTTCGAAAGCATTCATGAATAAAAATATAGATACATAGAGAAATTTGGATGATTATATATCTCCAGTATTTCTCCTTGGCAGGATTTTAATTATCTATCTTCAATTATAATCTCGTTATATTTTTACCAATTGTGGTGTTGGGTCTTTTTCATCAATTAATTAATCTCGTTGGCAGGATTTTAATTATATTATTTAACAAATCTCGTTGGCAGATTTTAATTGAACAATTCAAAAGAACTATAATATATTTGTGTCATTAAACTTTTTTATACCAGATACGGACTATTATACCCATCGATTTCCTTGGCAAGCTACGCTCTTGATCTGACGGTGTTATAATTTTAGCCACTCAAGAGGCCCATTATGAACAAAGGCCCGTACTGTATAGGCCCAAAACAGCTTGTTTATTGTTCAAACGTTTTTATTTCAGCCCATAAATCTAAAATAAAGGCTTTTGCGACAACATATGTCGATCCATCAGCCGAACTTATTTGTTTATATCTAACACTGATACTAGCCCATCCATACGGTGAGTATGTGACATAAGACAAAGATCGCAGCTGTAAGTATATTTATGAATGTATAAATCAAGATGGTTTCAATGTTTTGTATTTTTCATACTTCATATTTTATATCTTTGTTTTGAAAGTTCAAATTGTTGATCTGAACTGTTTAACATGATATATATACTAAAATACGGTTAGGGATGAAGTTTTATAATTTTTGAAATTTTTTTACTATTTTTTAAGATGAGTAGAAAATTACTGTTTTTTGAACGGTCCATAAAATGAAGTATTATTTTTCTACCCAGGTCATGGGTAGAAAGAGACCTAACTCACACGCTATTGGTCGACAAATTCAACAGCAAGCTCGCGGGATGGAAGGTCAATGTCTTATCCTATGCAGGGAGAATAGAACTGATCAAATCGGTTCTCATGTCAGTCCCTATTTACTCCATGTCAATAGCAAAGCTGCCATAAAGAACAACCAAAGAACTGATAAGAGTCATGCGCAAGTTTTTATTGGGAAAGCTGGGAAAAGATAGATATCTCTCCTTAATTGCATGGCACAAAATTTGTGTCCCTTTTGACGAGGGTGGATTGGGAATAAAGGATATCTCCTTTTTTAACAAGGCATTGCTACTAAAAATTGTTTGGCAAGTGGCATCAAACAAAGATACATTGTGGGTTAGTATAATGCGAGCAAAATACTTTCCTAGAGGTGGGTTTTGGGCAGTACAGGGAGTAGCGGGTTCTAGTCAATTGTGGAAGGTCATTCAAGAGAATAAACCTGTTCTCAAAGACCAAACACACTGGGAAGTAGGGACAGGGGAAACAATACCAGTTATGAACCAACCTTAGTATGTAGCATGGGAAATACAAAGGATCAACACAAACGGTCAAAGAGATGCAACAGTGGCAACTATTTTTTATCAGAACAGCCGAACTTGGGAGACGAAAAAAATTCGAGAGCTCATGGGAAACACAGCATGCGCCAACATTGAGCAATCTGCTACCAAATCAAAGCAACAGGCTTCGGTACCAGACAGGTTGATCTGGGATCAGAGTAAGAGTGGCAAGTATACACCCAAAGAAGGATATGAAATGTTGAGATTACAAATCAGGACTACGCATGTCTATGATGATACAACAAAAGAGGCTTGGAAAGCAGTATGGTCATGGAAAATGGTATTGCCAAGAATCAAAGCTTTCATATGGAAGGGGTTACATAATGGGTTACCAACAATGGCCACATTACACACACGAATTAGATCCATTAACTCAACTTGTCAGAGATGCAATTCGGAAAACAAATTCCTGATGCACATGTTATTTTTTTGCATCATATCAAGACTAGTCTGACACCGCAAAAGAATGGACCAGCGGCTACAATCACCGCAAAAGAAGGACCCTCTCTGGTAAGTAGGGACACATGGGTCATCTTAATCAATGGTTCATGGGACACTGCAAACAGATCAGGAATGGGCATGGTATGCTTTCATCAAAACGGAAGGCTGGTACAGGTACAAGGCGAACAGACTGCAGCACATGACCCACTACAAGCAGAGGCAAAAGCCCTAATCAAGGCCCTCAATTACGTGATGGCACATAGGCAACACCAAAGGAATTTGTTATCTTCTCAGACCGTAAGATTCTGATTGACACGATACAGAGTGGTACAATAGAAGGCAATGGAGAACAGCTATTGATGTAGGTAATTGTATAGCACTAATGAGACAGGTACTAGACAACACAGGATTACTACATGCGCATAGAGACAAGCTCACACAACCTCATATAGTGGCAAACAGATTTAGGAGGATAACACACAACAATACTGAGCCACAGGTCTGGTTTTGGCAGGCATAATGGGCATGTCAGCACAATTGAACATAACTCATTTCCTGATTGAAAGAACTCCAAGACAGTAGAATGCTAGGCTTTTATTAAATAGTTAGCTTAAAGTAACTCTTTTCAATTTTTTCCTTCCTTTACTTTCTGCATTTTAAATTCAGCTTTGTTTAAACTTTTTAGCAAATTAATGTCAGTAGTTAGAACAATGTAACAGCTTAAGATTAATGAAATACACCTACGGATTTCTCTAAAAAAAAAGTAATAGATCCGAACTGTTCTTTTAACTTGGCACAAATTTCAAAGCAGTCCTCCTATAATTTCAATAGGCACCAAATAGGAGTTTGGCCCCACTAAAATTAATCTGAACCATCCGTTTTTTTTTTAAATTACGTACCTGGGAACAGGCTAATTTTTTAACATAGCACTCTCATTAATGCACGTGTAACAAAGAGCCATTTTTTTTATTTCTTTTAATGAAGAAATTAGCTTTTTTAGCAATAGCTTTATTGATAATTTTAAAAATAAAAGTGCAGAATTTATAATCTGAAAAATTGTAGAACTAGAAAGATTGCAGCCCATCAAACAGAATACCACAAAAATCTTAAGTTGAGAAAATGCATGCGCTAATTGCGTGGTACAGCTGGAAATAATTTTTGCAGATCTTTATATATCGAGTGAGGGATTTTTAATGTACATTGGATTATATTTGATTTGGTGTTTGATGTAAACCGTTCAATTCATATTGAAATTCGTGCAAACAAATTTATATCCATACAAATTTTAATCCGCTCCTTAAATTTAAACCGTTTGTCCGCAATAATTTCAGAGCAATTTGAACCCTTTAGATCGGGTATCAAATCGAATTTGATCCCGTACTGATATATATACACACACACACTAATATATACTAGTATCATACCCGTGCATTGCAACGGGTACATATTATAAAAACAAAATATATCAATGAAAATAATAATTATCTAAAATTAAGACACGTGTTAATAGAAACTTTATATGATTCTATATTTTTAATAAATCATGAACTCTGATAACAATTTGATGATGGGATGATTTTTTATTTTTAAGTACCGATGATATCAAATAATAGCTCGATTCAAATCTAATATCAAATATCATACAACAATTCGACATATAATGATATCAAAAAACATAAATAAAAAGTGTTATCGTGTGTATGTATAGGATACACACACACGCATATTATAAGAGAAATATATATTCACACACACGTTCCAATTTATATTCTTTTTTGTTTTCAATTTATATTATTCTTTTTTTTGTTTCCAATTTAGAATACACGCACACACACACATTGATATATTATACATTGAAAATATATTCTAAATTGCTCACAACAATATGAATAGAAGCAAAGAAAGAAAAATAAGGAAATAAAAAAAAATGATTTTCATTGTGATCCATATAGAAACGAAGAAGAAGTAAGGAAACAAAAAAATAAAAAAAATGGAAGGTGGAGTCTTTTTAATTGAAGAGAAGAAATATGGAAACAAAGAAATAAGGAAATTGATAAATATATCGCTAAATTTCATATTTGTTCAATTTTAGTTGTAACGTATTGTGTGGCAGCAAATGTGGTGAGTATGTTTTTAACTAAATTTAGACTTATATACATAAATCAGATGTATTTAATCAGAAAAAGACAAATTATGTAATTGGTGGGCTGAGATCAAATTCAAAGTTTTATCTTTCAATCGTAGCCGTTAGCGGATCAGACACTTAACGTGCTTAATAATAGAATGGATATATATATATATATTTTTTTTCTGGTGATACAGTGGAGCCCATTAATAAAAATCCTACCTAGTTAGGTTAAGTGGAGCTCGCTAAGTATCGTATAAATTGAAATCGAACACACATCCGTCGAGTTGCGATGTCATAAACCGCACTAGCAGATTGAAACAGACTAGCAGGATAGTGATTCCGCCCCTAGGTAGATTCAAAGAGATGCATAATCTATTGCTGGGGTATGTATTTAAGATGAAAACTATTTTACATTTTTACTAATTATTACTAAAATTATATAAATTAAAATAAAAAATGCATTGGTATCTAAATTTACCAATCCGTTCCCTGGGAAAATTAAGAAAAAAATAACATCATTTTTCGAGTTGGGACTACATAATATATTTTTTTATTTGAAAAATCTGATAGGGACTATCAAAGAGTTACATTAGTACATATAGTCCAATAAAATTGGTAAATAACAACAATACAACAAATAACAGCAATACAATAAAATTGGTAAAGTACAGCGCATCTATATCTTGATTAGTAGTATTTCATCCAGAACTTCACTTCCTGCATAGCTTGATCTACAACCATCGGATGAGCTCCTTTGCCATAAAAAATGATTCTGTTTCTATTTTTCCATAAATGCCAACAACCACGACTACATAATATAAATAGGGAAAATTTCCAGTGTACCCATCTAAACTTTTGAAATAGCCAATTTCCCCATAAAATTACAATAATGTCCAATATATCCATAAAAAAATAATTTTATTTCTTCTATCCCCTTTTATTCATTTAATCTTTTATTTAATCTTCTTAAAAGCTGAACGGACTAATATGCCCTTAAATTTAAAACTGGAGGTGTCCATTGAAGCTATAACATAATTGAATTGACAAGAGATAGATTAAGAAATGAAAAACCGCTTCTTCTTTGTGTCTAATATTTTTTATCTTACTTCCTTCGGTGCTAAAAAATGTACCTTTATGTATCTTTCTCCACTCCTCTCTTGTGTCTTGCTCCTTCCCTCTCTAGTTCTGTGATTTGGCAATATAGCTTTCAAGCTTCCAGTACTCACTCTAGCTAGGTTCCAAATGTTTATGATATTACAAAATTTTAATAACCCAAATGTCCAGTGATTTAACAATTTTCTAGAAAGATGAACTTGAGGAGTGTGATAATCCAGCATATGAGAGATAATAAAAATCACTACACTATTCAGTATTGTGCCTTTAGTCAAACTAAATTTTGATTGATATTAATGTATTATACAGTGCTTAAAAAAAACAACGAGTCAAAATAGGAAAAAAAATTAGATAAATTTAATCAAACCTAAAGTCCAGTACAATGTTTGTACTATAGATCAGTCAAGTCTTTGTTGGAGAAATTACTAGTTATTTATTTCTTAAATGAAATTCAATAATTGATAGTGATTGTACCATAGATAACTGGTTTTTTGTCATTGGTTTTTCTTTTGACCTCAAAAAGCTCCTTGAGAGGTTTGCTTGCTTTCCGAATCATATATGAACTCGCCGCAACTGCAGTTGCTCAATAAAAGGCAATCTCAAGACGAAAGAATCAAACTCAAGCATATCTCAAGAAAAGTCCATAATTCCACATTCCCTAACTAACCTAGCAAGGACTAGACAGTCTGGACTTAAGGGTAGCAATGCAATTGGAAAGAAAATTGGGTAAAAATTGTGAGTTAGATGTGAGAAGACAAGGGCACGGAACGGTAATGATACGACACTATTCACAGCATGGTACCGGTACCAATCAGTAGACTTGAAGCTACCAACGAAATGGATGGAAAATTGGGTTTAAATTGTGATTTAGATGTGAAACAAAGATGTCATGTCATGGTACTGGTATGATTGAAGGTCATGGCATGACACTATTCATTGTGATTTTCTACTTTTCTGGTTTATTGCATTAGGCTAGTTTGAACTTTTATTTCTCTAGAAATTGGACTTATGCTATGTAATTTCTATTGATTAATGAGCATGCTTCTATAGGCCTTTACCTAAAAAAAAGCTGCATATGCATCGTATCTAACTGTGTGTAAAAATGCTCTCTCGAGGAATCTTGAATCAGTGTGTACGTTTCGTTTTTTTGGAAACTTGAATGGTTCTTTTTCTTTTTGCTGAGAAATACGTGACAGAACTAGGGTGGAGAGAGAAGCGATGTATTTGGTCTAAAAGAGAAAGAATCAATTAGAGATAATGGACCCTCCAGTTTAAATTGAAGGTCATATTGGTCAGATTAGTTTTTTTAAATAATTAAACAAAGATTAAATAAATTAAAGGGTATAGAAAAAATAAAGTTGATTGTTTATGGGTATATTGAATGTTATAGTGATTTTATGGGAAAATTGGCTATTTCAAAAATTTAGATGGGCACACCAGAAATTTTCCCATATAAATAATACAATTTTATTGTGTTTCAAGTTTCAACAGTTCAATGCATAATCGACGAACTTCATAGTGCCTTTCTAATTGAAATACTATATGACCGTGCAATCTAGTAGGAAAAAAAATGTATATTTTGTTGACCGAAAATTACTTTAGTATACCAAATTTTTGTTGGATGGTTTATATTCATTAATTATTACGTTGTATTATTAACATTTCTGAACATGATGATAAATTCTCTCGTCCAAAAATCGTTCATTATTACAGGTGAATTCCTTTTTCGCTCAAAAAAGGACGAATCATATCTATATTTGAAAATTAAATTATGATCGAATTAAAAAAAAAAAAAGACATACCATTGATAGGACTAGAGCTGAGCGAATTTTTTTAGACAATAGCTTTGTTTTTTGTTGAGTAAAAATTGGAAGTCAAACATACAACTATTTAATATTACAAGAATTCTTTCATTCAAATTTTCAACATACAACATCTCACACAGAGAACAATATCTTTGTCACTAGACTAAATATTAGTTCTCATTTTCTAGACAATAGTTAGCACTTCTCTTCCTGAAGCGAATGATAATGTGTAAAAGTAATTTTGTGATGAATCAATTTATTAAAGAATGCTTTCTTATTATAATTAGAATTTAAACTAATTTAATAAACAAACAAAAATTTCTTAACTATCTATATTTGATAGGATGATCAAGATTAATGACTGAACTCTAGTCAATTGCGGTGCACCGAGAATAACTGTCCTTCTCCACAAAAACAAAAATGTCTGTAATTGATATACTGTTAGGATTGCAACTAGCATGTCTTATTCTTTTAGGGTGCATTTGAATGCACTAGAGAATAGCGAGAATAGCTACTGTTGGGAATAGTAGATTAAGAATAGCGAGAACATCCACTATTTAAGAATAGCGCTAACTCAAAGCTATTCGGAAGTTGTTTGGATTAAATATTTAGAATAGCTACTGTAGGGATTGAGGCTTTGAGAGAGTTCATTTGCTATTCCATATTTTTGTAGGAATAGCGAGAACAGCACTATTCTCGTTGTTCCTGAGTATGTTTGAATAGATTAGAACAGCGTTATTCTCACTGTTCTCCCTATTCTCGCTGCATTCAAACATACCTTTAGTTAGTCAACAGAACTTGTCAAGTAATACTAATGGAAAACATAATTCAAACTATGTTGTTGTCACTGGATGTTTATAATATGTGAAGGACAAGAAGATATATATCCCCTTTTCCATATCGCTATCGGTCTATCTTCATAAAAAGACTATGCAGAAAATTAAAAATAAATGATAAAATTAATATACCTCAATTATAATAAAAAATTTGGCATGGTTTTGGACTATACCCTTCTGAGAAATCAACATAATTATGTATATAATAAAGCTCTTTTTTTTTCATATTAAAAGTCTTCATTTTTTTTCAAAAACCATAGCAACATGCAGAATATATAAGAACGAAAGGAAACTTAAAAGTGTTCAGACCACGGAATCTGAAAAAAAAAATGATGTAAAAGTGGAATAAAAGACAGAGCAACTCCTCCTCCTTTGAGTGCCTTAATTTTACTTTATATATCCATGATAGATCGAGGCTATTGGATAATTTTTACTAAACAATTTAAATTGCAAAATGGCTTGCATTGATTCAATAACAATTTCCTCTTTAATTAGTTTTCTAATTGAAAATTACTGCCATCAGGAATCTTTGCCTCTTAATTAAAATCAGTATTCTAAATAGCGGCGCTATATTATTTTTGGACCATAAACGCTAAGCTATGGCATAATAGCACGCTATTTGAGCTACGGGCGTTATAGCGGTCCGCTATAATGCAAATAGCGCCTGCTATGCAACATGATCTTTTTTTTTTTTCAATTTATATGGACTTTAAATAAATACTCATATTAGATTTTAACCGTGATTTTTTTTTTTGCAATTAACGTACTGAGCTTTATATTAAACTATTAAATATTTAATGAGAGATCCATCAAACGAAATCAAAATAAGAAAGCTACAGCGAGCTATACAACATGAGCTGTTTTTTTTTTTCCTTTTCAATTTATATGAACTTTAAATAAAGGCTTAGATTGAATATATTAAGATATTTCTTGAAGTAACAAAATGATACTTACTATATAGTAGTCTGAATATTTTGAATAGATTAAGATAGTTAATTATGTCATGATGCTGAATATATTCTGAATAAAAAAAAGATCGATAATTTATGATATTAGTATTACTATGAATATTTTGAGTCACAATTTGAACTTTGTATTGGTTCAATATGAATATTATAATTTTTTAATTAATTTGATATTATCTATTGTTCTATAAGACTTAAATAGTGTTAATATTTAATATAAATATATGATATAATTTTTATAAAAATAAAAGAAACATAATATAGCATAGCTTTCGCTATAATTTTTTGGTATCCTTTCTACTATTCGCTGTAATTTTTTTGTAAGCTTCCCGCTATTTAGCAACTTGATTAAAACTGATGTGGAGCCTGTCGCTAAATAGTCAATAAAAAGTTGATGAAAGTTTTGTCGCAGAGTTGTTGGCAGCATACTGGTCTCCTTTTCCGCTGTTAAAACAGCGCTACTTCTCTGCTTGTTGGTTGTAACGTTAACATTCTGACTCCTATGTAGTACCATTTAAAAGAGAAAGCCAAGTTTATCAGTTAGTTAACTCAGAGAACACAACATGTCAGTTCAAGGTCTTGTGAGTTGGAGGGGGGATCCAGTTGACAAAACCAAGCACGGTGGAGTTAAGGCTACACTTTTTCTCCATAGTACTCCTCTTTCTCTTTCTCTCTGATTCTTTTGCAAATTTACTGCAAAAGATTGTTCTTAAACATAGTAACTTATTACCTTAACTTGCAACTTTCTTGATTTGATACCCTTTTTGGTCATATGTTGTCCTGGTATATAACAGATTTTATATTTAAAACATTTAGCCACTGTCACTTCCCTTTGATGTTTAGTTATCTATATCTTATTGAAACAGAGATTTTTTTTCTTCCGAGGAAGCAACAATTGATCATTTATAATATACCTTGCTATTTGTAATAGGTTTGGTATGGCTCTCCAACATGGCGAACATCGCAAACATGCTGAACTTGGTGGTATATCTGCGCGGCACGTTGCACATGGGAGTTGCAAAATCGTCGACCACCGTCACCAACTTCATCGGTGCTATATCTATGTTCTCTTTAGTTGGTGCTTTCATCTCTGACTCTTACATCAGGCGTTTCAACACCATCCTCATTTTTGGTCCCTTGGAGATCCTGGTAATTCTTTATTTATTTATTTTTTTGTTTTAATTTTTTTAAAAGGATTATTTGTCAGCATTTTAATTATCCTCTCTAGTCAATGATGCAGGTAGATATTTTAGTTTGTAGGCAAACTATTGGTCCAGTCAAGTCTTAATGGCTGACGACACCGATTGATTCCTACTCTTTTGGAATCTCGATCGAGTAAATATATAATAGTTAAATTAACATATTTTATTCATGTTAGGTTGATTAGATAGAGCCTTATCAATTATCATATATAGGACATTTGAAAATGATAAAATGCTTGTATAATGAATTTTAGCCAATTTATAGAAGGTTGGGGAAATAAATCTGCTGTGATTCTAAAGGGATCGCAGGACCCTGTGATTCCAAATCCATCCATTTATCTGTCTGGAGATTCGTGTATAAAAAATAAGTGTTGTTGAGATTTGTGCATTTCAAAAAGTGAAAGGTTGGATTTTGAATCACAGGGTCCTGCGACCCCTTTAGAATCACAGCAGATTCATTTCTAGAAGGTTGGTCACCTATCCCTTCAATTGATCCACTTTCGATCTGTCCCCACCATTTGTAAAGTTTTCATTAAAGCGAGGGCATGGGACAGAGCATAAGATTTTTCTACATCAACTCAAAAAAAAAAGAAAAGAAAAAGAGAGAAGATTTTTCTACATCAACTCAAAAAAAAGAAAAAGAAAAAGAGAGAAGATTTTTCTACATGTTGCAGTTGACGATAGCTACATTTTATTTTGTAGTCACTTTAGGAGAAAATTACGAATAACAAATAAAAAATAAAATAAAACGAAACAAATTCCGTGTTTTTTGCCTTGCATTGAGCACAGCAAAATTATTGGAACAAAACAAATTCAATAAAGATTCGGGTAGTATCAAAATAATCATTTTTTTCTATAAATAATCAATTATATTATTCAAATCATAAGAAACTGTCTGTAAATTAATGTATTCTGTCCTCCACGCAAAAAAAAAAAAAAACAATAGAGATCTCAGCCAAATTATAATCCCTAATCACTTTTTAGGGCATGAAGAAATGGTCGACTACAATAGTTTAGAAATGGTCGACTAAAATTATTATCGGTAATCTCGTCCAACGGAATATATTAAAATAATATTTAGAAATTAAATTTGGATAATTATTTGACCCCAATATTGCTTGAGGAATTTCTGCTAATTGGAATAAGTTTTCGTTTAGCTTACTTATATTTGATAAAAAAAAAAAAAGTTATCCAACGACTAGCAAGATCTTTTAGTTCACACAATTAATCGAAAGAAATAAAGGAAAAATGGAATGATTATGACAAGCTGTAATTAAATGTAGCAACGAATATATGTTATGTTACTTCATTCAAAAGATTAACCCATTAACTGCCGAATAAAACAAATAGAGATCACTATCTGATTCTCTAACGGGCCGGGCCAACAATAACAGCATAAATGAGTTGATGAAAATCTTGTTTGCTAATTTTTTATGAACTATAGTTCATCTGATAAATAAATTAAAAAAAAAATGAATTAAAGAAGTTAAAATGAAATTTTGAGTTTTCTAAATACACGTTTCCAAAAAAAAAAAAATCGTCCAATTTTACACGCACGCTTGCAGTTTAATTTTCGTCTTTTATCCAAAATGGAGAGCATAGACTATTTAATATTTGAACTTATAATTTGTTGATATTTAATCATTTCATTATAACACCTTCAGAGAATAATTACTTGGCATTTCTTAGTGGATTATGTGATTAATGTCTGCAAATTATGTTGTTTGTTTTCCGCAAAATTTCTAATGCCTCCCGTCAAAAAAGTTGTTGCCATCCAAGTATCCAATGCCACAAATCTATTCCAGGCGAGCAAATCCAAGTATCCAATGCCACAAATCTATTGTAGCAACAGAACATTTCAGGCGTTTTAAGTCTCTAACTAACTATTTAATTACACTAAATTTAGTTTTACAAGTTGCTTCTGCAACTCAAGCTAAAACTAAGACATTTTTTTTTTCCAAGATGCACATTCTTTATTATCTAATTCATCAATTTAACAACTACAGGGATATGGACTACTTGCCTTACAAGCACACCTCCCCTCACTACGTCCACCACCATGCAACATTGATCGGATACCAAACAACTGCAAGGCGATTGACGGCTCAAACGCTGCTCTCTTCTTCACCAGCCTCTACATAATCACATTGGGCGATGGCTGCCTCCGTGCTTCGATTGCCTCGCTTGGGGGTGACCAATTTGATACAGATGACCCAAAAGAGGTGCATGCGAAAATCAGCTATTTCAATTGGTACACATTTTCAGTGTCCCTAGGAGCCTTCACCGGATTAATTGTGGTGGTCTGGATTGAAAACAACAGGGGGTTTGATGTCGGCTTTGCTGTTTGCGCTCTTCTCGTCTTGGCTGGACTGGTGATTGTGGCTTCCGGTCTCCCATTTTACCGCAATCAGATTCCGTCTGGAAGCCCACTTACCAGAATTTTGCAGGTAACATGTTTGTTTGAATTATGTTAAATTTGTAAGTTCTTCAGATTCATAGATATGTAATATGTAGTGCTATTAGTTCACTTTCCAATACATGTAAATCAGTGACTTGGAGTCTAAGCTGGGAAATCGCACAATTTTGAGATACATGGGTAATATTTTTTTTCCTAAGAGTAGGCTTAGCCTATTAAAAGTTCATTAACAAAAAAGATAAAACACTACATGGGAAAAAAAAAACAACAAAAAAATGTACAAGCACATTGAATTTTTTAAAACAATATAAAGGAGTTTAGTTCAATAAAAAAATTTGTACAATGGAGTCTAGTACACAGGTAATTATGGGGCAATTTTACAAACTACAAAATTAAAGTATTTTCTCTTTCAAAATCTACAATAATATATTTATCCTCCTAAATTACAATAACTCAAAAAATTACCCAATACAATTTTAACTTATATTAAATATATCACACAAATCAGGTTAGTCTTATTCACTTTTTAAAAACTATAATTAAACACGTAATCAATAAAATATAGACGAAATTTGCTCTTTTCTCTTCTCTTCTGTCTCTCATTCCCAAATAGAGTACTATTTTTCTTTTTGCTACCCCTATTTTCTAAATTATAGCTTTTGAAATTTTAAACATTATTAACCAAATTTTTTGATATTATATTAAAATTTTATTGCGTAAATACCAAGGTTCTAAATAGAGATTATCGTGTCACCACGGAAAGTCTAAAAAAAACTCTATAGCTAGCTATAGTGTCAAAAATAGCCGATAGTGCTATAGCTTTTAAGGTCCAGAATGCTATTATAATTTAAAACACTGCTATATTGGTCAAAAAAACACTATTTAAAACACCAGTAAATATGTGAGTTATTGTAATTCAATAAGATAAATATGCTATTGTAGAATTTTTGAAGAGGAAATACCTAAATTTGTAATTTTTGAAGGATATATACATGAAATTCTGTCTAAATTATGGAGCCCAACTTTTTAAAATACAGATGTTTAACCTCTCACATGCATGTAGGTGTTCGTAATTGCATGTAAAAAGAGAAAACTTCCGTTTCCTGAAAGTTCAAAACAAGAACCACATAAATATGCTGCTGATAGCGATGGTAACAGTGAGAAAGGACTCTCAAGAACAAAGGGACTAAAGTAAGTTTACTTGTTTACTCCCTGTAATTTTCCTTTTTGATGTCATGATCATGAACGTATACTGGATTATGTGGAAGACAATTAATTAGTTCTCTGACAGTTGTGATAATTGATGATCCTTATCGGTTGCACAAATCATTTAATTCGGAACTCATGTGAAAGGTAGTATCATTTAATTCTCTGACAGTTATTAAGTGGATTGGGTTTTGTTCAAAGCATGGTTCTGGAACTTAGAATCGGAATTGAAATCGAATATTTGACCGTAGAATTAAAATCGGATGAATCGGCTACAATTACAAAAATCATATTGAAAACTTGGAATTTTTTGACATAAACTTATTTAATTTGTAGTCAAAATATAAGAAAGAATTGTTAAAAAGGAATAATTTGTAAAAAAAAACTATGTAGACAAAAGATTATACTCAAATAATTTACTAATTATATAATATAATATAAATAGAACAAATAGAACACATTATACTCAAACAATTCACTAATTATCTTATGCAAGTTAGCTATAATTTATGCATTAAAAAATAAGATTACATTGATAGTATAAATTTAGTGTAGGTCTGTTGGATTATCTTGACAAGGTATGTGGTAATTTTTTTTCCTAGTTCAAATTATGTTTGCATAATTTGATTTTTTTTTTTTTTTTTTGTGATTTGAAATCATAGATTAACAACTATCAGGAAAAAAAAAAGTAAAATAATAGAAGGACTCGGCCTAACTCGGGTTGACTCAGGTTGACTTGGACTGACTCGGCTTGAAAATCGGATAACTCGACTGAGTCAAACACTTATTCAACTAAGTTTTGATGAAAAAATTACATGGGTGCGAGACTCAGGTAAAACTCGGACCGAACCCAATCGATATCGAGTTTCCAAACCATGGTTCAAAGGGCTTTAGACAAAGTTAAGCTTAAACGTTCGATTTGCATTGAGATTCGTGAAAACATATTTAAAACTTGATAAATTTAAATAGCACTTTGAATCTAAATATCTGTACAAATTTTGATGCAGATTAGATGGTTTGGCTTTCGATGAGACTTTGCCCAAAGCCGTTTGAATAAATCCCCGAAATGATGATTTAAAAATTTATTTTCTTTGTTAAAATAGTAATAATGTTCTTTGGCAAGCCCGGCACTATTACAGGGCACCCAGATGATGGCCCCAAGCTCCAAGATCCAAGGAGACAAAAAAAAAAAATTAGTTTGTATATTTTAAAAATTTAATCTTTATATATTAAAAATAAATAAAAATATTAGAGCCTAAACTTTGTGTGTATATATATATACAAAGGGTCTAAATTTTTTTTATAAACATTTATCTAATGACATATCAAATAAAAAATTATATATGTAAAGAGTCCAATTTTTTCTCTCACTCTGGGCCTTAAAATCTTCTAGCCCGAAGTCCTCGGCTAATACCATCTTCAAGCCAAAACTCAGTATATTTTTAGATATGATCAGTAAATTTCTCCATATAATATTTGTAGAGCTTGAACTCCAAAAAAAATAAAAAATAAAAAATAGTCCGTCAACATATAACTTGGTTTTAGTTATAAGTACTATCTTTGTTCATTTTTTTCATAAAATAACAGTGTTTTTTTTTTTTTGCTGATAGATTTCTGGACAAAGCTTCAATTGAAAATGGAGAGAAAGGAGCTTGGTCCTTCTGCAATACTAACCAAATCGAAGAAACCAAGATTTTAATCCGATTGCTCCCGATCTTTATTAGTTCGGTATTTGGATACCTCCCTTTTTACCTTATCTTAACCCTGTCCGTACAACAAGGTGCTACAATGGACAACCGGCTTGGCAAAATCAAAATCTCCACTGCAACCCTCAACATAATCCCAGTCATCTTTCAGATGTCGACCCTTGTAATTTACGACCGGTTCATAGTCCCATTTTTACGAAAATTGACCGGCTATAAAGGTGGCATCACCCATTTGCAACGTATTGGTGTCGGCTTTGCATTTGCAGCATTGGCTGCTTTTGTTGCTGCTCTGGTGGAGATGAAGCGAAGGAAACTGGCCGAAGAGCACGGTTTGATGGATGTTGGTACGGGTGTGCCAATGTCGGTATTTTGGCTAGTGATCCAATTCTTTCTTGTTGGCATTATAGATGTGACTTCTTTTGTGGGTCTCCTGGAGTTCTTCTATAGTGAGGCCTCTGTTGGAACCAAGTCTACAGGGACCTCTATTTTTTATTGCATGCATGGTTTAACAGCCTGGTTGGGGAGCTTCTTGATAGAATTGGTGAACAAAGTTACCAGGGATGGAAATGGGAAGAAAGGGTGGATGGAAGGGGCTAATTTGAATAAAAGCCACCTGGATAGGTTTTATTGGTTGTTATCTGTTATTGGGCTCATTTCCTTCTTGAATTATACATTTTGGGCCCATATGTATGTGTATAGAAATGATCCCAGGATTGTGGCCTCAAACACAAACAAATCTTTGGAGGCCGAAGATTTGGGGGCTATTTAATGGAGACTACTTTGTCCTTTCTGTTACGGGTAACGGGTGTGAAACCAAACTAAATAATAAAATAGATAATGGATCATGTACGTATAGGTATATGTATGTATCTTTTATGTGGTTTGGAGGCGGATTTATGTATATGTCAGGTTGCTAAGTTATTTTATGATTTTAAAATTTTTAATTATATATATTTAAATTTAATTTAATTTTTTAGTTTTTTAAAATTTTATATAATTTAGTTTTCTTTATAAAATAATAAATGTGTAAGATTATAGATTTAATTCCCACTAACTAAACTATTTTTATCTTTTTTACATACTGCATTTAGTAGATTAGCCCCTCTTATTTAAATTTTCTAGTTCCGCCCAATAATCTGACGTGAGATTCTATCTAATCATAGACGTTTCTATAGAAACACACCGGACCCCATAATTTATTAGATAAAACAAGAGTATTCTGATAATAAATATTGCTTGGAGTTGAATTATTCTGCAACAATTAAAGTGAAGCAAAAACATTTTCCTAAAATAAGTGTAGCTCATTTCTTGTGTAACGTAATGGCGAATTTCAATTCGCATTTAACCAACCTTACAAAGTGGTTTCTGGTCTCCGGGCATGCAGATCTAAAAAAATATGACGGTAAAATAACTTTGGAATTTCTGATTTCTGGGAAGCAGCCAACGACCACCTTCTTTCCCTTCCAAATTTTTACTCATTTTTTATGCAATCTAGGAGGTATCTACCCCTTTTTAATTGAAGCATCAGAACTTGCCAGAGAGGACTTACCTGAGGAAAAAGATTCAACGGGTACGTTGGGGTAGCAGAAGCAAGCATAGCACATGGGAAAAAGAGTGAGCAGTGAGAATACCTGATTGGGATCTGACAGACTGCCTGGCACCTTGAATGGGCTGAACTTTTTTTACTTTTATTTTAAGTTTTTATATGAACGCGTAGGTTAAATGGGCTGATTACGATCATTTGTGAGCAACTCGACCCCGGGGGCAGGGGTGAAAGGCAAAGGTGTATAATGAGTTTAATTTATTTTAACAAACATTTGCACGAGTAATAATTACAGTATTTCAATGAGAAAGTTGTTAGTTTTTTTTAAAATGGATTTACTTTAAATTTTCGCCATAATAATTACAGTATTCTTCATTTACGACATTGTACTAAAGAAGATAGTTTCTACGTCATAGGGGTTTAACAATTTAAAGAAAGACAATCTTAGCGTGAAATCAACATTTTAGAAAAAAAAAATTATAAGTATGATGAGTATAAAAAAATAAGAAGCTTATAATATATTTAATCATTTATGGAATGATTATGAACTTTTCATGTTTGAATTAAACAACTCTTCATGTAGTCATCAAAGTATATATATTTTTAATGAATTTAATTTTAATGGGTAGACTATCTATATTTTCTATGAGGAGAGTTCAAATGCCTCCATTTTTTGTTTCTTCATCATGTCTTTATTTTTAAAAACGTTAATAGCTCAAAATCTAAAACTTAAAAGTCAAAATAAAACCGTTAGATATAATATACATCATTTTAGCTATGCATGTGTAAAAAATTATAACATTTCAACTTTATTTTGGTTGTCATTAAGAGCTTGTAATAATGTACTAATGTGGACAATTTTTAGACATTGATTTTTCAACTTATTGATTCACATAAAAACAAAACCGAAATGTGATAATTTTTTATGAGCACATAGATAAAATAATATATATCACATCTAACGGTTTTATTTTGACAGTTATAATTTAAATTTTAAGTTATTAATGTTTTAAAATGGAGGTATGGTGGAGGCACAAAAAATGGAGACATTTGAACCCTTCTCGTTTTCAATAAGCCCATTTTGAACTTTTATTATTTTATCTTTTTATTTGATTTAAAAATACTTTCAAAATTATCAAATAATTTGTTGCTAAGGAATTCGAATTAATTTCCAAAAATAATAATAATAATAATAATAATAACACACAATTCATTATGCTCATATTTGATAATATTTTGCTTAAAAAAATCCAATAATTAGCCTTGCTAATGTTTTAAAATGATGATTTTGCTTGTTCAAACGACTTACATCAATATAGTTAATATTTAATATAATTGATATTTGTGCACAGGGCGGAGCCAAACTTTTTGAATATAGAGGTTAATTATATAAAGTCTTTATGCTACAAATGGAGTCAATTTACAGTGTTTGTATCATTTTACTCTAGATTATAAAGAAAATTGTGTATAAATACAAAATTTTTGAAAAATAAATAGTGATTAATTGATTCTCATTGGCTCTTACTCTCTCCACCTCTTTTTGTGTGCCTACGTGTTTTGAATAAAAAAACAAAAAAAATGACATTTGCGGATGGACGATGCGATGCATGTTCGTTAGTTAAGTAAGCCCAAAATTAATTAACCAAAATGATTGTCACCAAATTGTTGCAAGTTTATAGATGAATGAGTCCATAAATACTCATAAATGAATGTCCACGGCAAATCGATTTAGATGATTAGTCCATATATATTACAATGTCAGACAAAGCAAGCTCTCTGGTTTTAAATTTTTAATGTATTTCCGTAAACAATTTTTTTTCCTGCTAATTGACAAACTTTCCTTGGCTTTCATTACAAAAAAGAAAGACTTTTAGCGTTTGCCAAAGGAAAAGTAAATGGTAGTACAAGTTGGTTGTCGGAATACGGAGGCTTGGTCCTTCTGGGCTCTCGTTGTCTTTCATCTAACTTGGCGGCCGAAATTTCAAATCCAGCTCCTACTATTTATGATTTCTCGTGCACATTTTTATGTCCTGACACTGTAATCAGATCTTAAGTTAACATTAAATGAGCACTACTCTGGTTGCCAAGTTTACGAAAACAGCAGATCGAATAAGGGTATAACGGTCATTATCTGTGGTCACAATTTCAAAGAGGCAAACGCCGCAAACCGCTCCAAGTATTCAAGTCCGAACCCACTGAAGTAGCACAAAATTTGAGTTTAGATCCGGACTGTACAATCAGAATCGGACCAATTCGGTGCAAGGTGGATTGCACGAGACCTTTAATATTCGTGCCAAAACAGTTCTAACGGTCCAGATCTAAACTTAAAATTGGAGTTACTTTAGGTTAAATTAGGGGTTTGCTAACAGGTTACCCGTGACCCGTTCCGGGTTACCCGTTAGGGGTAACGGGTAGGACGGGTAAAGGGGTAGGTCGGATACGGGTAAAACCCGTAACGGGTAAACAGGTAATTTTTCCAAAACCTCTATCCGGTCCGTTTATTACCCGTACCCGTTGCGGGTTGACGGGTACGGATTCAGGTACGGGTCCGGTCCGCCCAGGTTTTTTTTTTTCTGTCTTTTTCTCTTTTTTTTTTCTGTTTTTTTTCAAAAAAATTCAAAAAATTCAAATTTTTTTGAAGTGAAACGGGTCAGGTACGGGTAGCGGGTACGAGTACAGGTATGCGGGTAGATGAATACGGGTAGGCGGGTACGGGTAGGCGGGTAGACGGATACAGGTATAACGGATTTTTTTTCAAATTAAGTTGTCTAGTATGTTTATTACCCGTACCTGTCTATCCGTCTATCCGTTTGTATCCGGACAACAAATACGGGTAGCTCGGATAATGGGTACGTGCCGGACAAAACGGGTTGAACCCGTTAGGGGTTTAGCAAACCACTGGGTTAAATGATGCCAAGCACCAGCGAGTCAGCGACCAACGTCTTCCGACTGTCGTTATCCAGAATCGCTTTTCAGTTTCGCCCTTTACTTCTTAGTTTTTACAATTGTACTTCAATATTGAAATCTTTCTCATACACCCTGTCATTTCAGATCTATTACTTCTAAAAATAAATTTTACGTCCAATAAATCTACAAGAGGGAAGTCTTTTATTTTTATTTTTTATTATTATCATTTTTTTTTATTTATAAGCAGGGGCTGATCTAAGGCCTTAGTCAAAGGTGACTAAACCACCTCTATAATTTTAAAATTTTAATTATACGTATTGAGATTTAATTGAATTTTATCTTCTTCTTTTTTAACTTTTTATATAGTGCAGTCATCTTCGATAAATGACAAATGTTTAATCTAGTACATCTCAAAAAAAAAAAATTTAACTTAGTAGTTAAAATAGATTTTGAGTTCAAGTTTTACTCGCTACAATTGTATATTTTAATTTTCAACCACCTCTATTAAAAATTTGTAGTTCTACCTCTTTTTATAAAAAAACAAAACCGTAAGCAATTTGACAATTCTTTACGTACATCTTAAAAAAGTAATAGTTAAGATTATTACAGTATGATCGGGATCAAACCTCTCCCTCAAACGCAAAATAAAATTTGCAATTTCACAAAATTTAATCGGTAGAAGATTGGTTGTTGGCTTGTTAACATTTTATTATGGAGTTTGGCTAGTATAACATCAGTGTCATTTCAACCTATATAACACAAACTCTAAAATCTATCAAATCGACTTCAAATGGTGAATTTAAACCGTTCAAACTGATCTAATATAAATATATCACTCATAATGTAAATCGGTTTGGATTAGTCGTTCAAAGTCAATTTGAAAAGTTTTAGAATTAGTGTTATATACACTAAAATGACACTGATATTATATTAGCAGCCAAACTCTTTATTATGTACCGTATACTATTTAGGGACCGTAGGGACACAATTTAACTCTTCTTCTAATTTTCGACAGTTCAAGGATTAAAGCAAAAAGAGAATAATATATGAATATCCCGTTTTGGCCGTTTCTTTGTTTTGCTCTCTCGGACATTAATCATTATACTATGCTCCCAGTGACCCAGTCAGTCACAGAGAGACCCTTGCTCTCCTAACTCTGACATTCTCCATTAATGGAGAGAGATGGATGCCGCTCTTAGGTGGTATGTCGCAATGTGCTCAGTTTAAATGATCTATCTTCTCTCACTCTCTCTTTATATTTTTCTTTCCGAAAATTTGGCAGAGGCTGTTAAAATTGTAATCTCTCCTCCCTCCTCCTCAATCTTTATCTGTTATTTTTGCACTACCTATCTCTTCCTTTATCTTCTTGACGTCATACAATTACCCAGTTCTCGCAATTTCATGACTATCTCACAGTAGAAAAAGTTAAACTCAGTACTTTCCGAATTCTTCCTTCCTATTGCTTTGTTTGTGTTTTCCCAACTTGGCATGCAGTTTGACATCTTTAACTTAGGTACCAATTTTTCGTCTATATTAGTTGCATTGCCCTCTTTTCTCATCATTTTCTTCAAATTTCAGCTGAAATTCATCCTCCCAAAACAGGAATGTAAGCTTACCTTTTCACGATAGCAACGATACTTGAGCTGACATTGAGTTTTAGAAACTCTAATGGCCTCTCAATTGAGCCTCCTAGTGGTGATCGCAACCTGGTTGTTGTTATTCCCGTGTTCCCACCAGGTACAGACCTCACAGACACAGTTACTACTTCAGGTAAGAAGACAGCTGGAGTACCCCAAACCTTTGGATTCATGGGAGAAAACTTATGATATTTGCCTTACGCAAGCCTCTTCTACCTTAGCAGTTACATGCGAAGGAGGTTCTGTTACTGAGCTAAAGATTATCGGGGACAAGCTCGATCGACCGGTTAGGTTTTCAGGCTATGGGATCCCCAATCAGACCCTCTCTAAAGCCTTTGTCATGGATTCTTTTGTTACTACTCTTACCAGGCTGACAACCTTGAGAGTTCTAATCCTTGTTTCTCTGGGCCTCTGGGGTGCTCTGCCTGACAAAATCCACCGGTTACTTGCACTCGAGGTGCTAGATTTGAGCTCCAATTTCCTTTATGGTTCGGTAGCACCCAAGATATCAAGAATCACTGGGCTACGAACACTAACTCTAGATAACAACTACTTTAATGGGTCCATCCCTGATTGGCTAGACTCCTTCTCAAACCTGACTGTGCTGCAATTACAAAGCAACTGTTTTAATGGTACAATACCCCATTCAATTTCAAAGGTTGCCACCTTAACAGAGCTGTCCCTCTCAAGTAACAATCTTTCGGGTGAAATACCGGATTTAAGAAGCTTAAAAAAACTTGAGATGTTAGATTTGAGAGTTAATGAATTGGATTCAGGTCTACCCGGTATGCCTAATGGGTTGGTGACCTTATTGCTAAGCAAGAACTCCTTTACCAGTGAAATTCCGCAACAATATGCCTCTTTTAATAGGCTCCAGCACCTTGATTTATCATTTAATTTCTTAACAGGGGCTTTGCCAGAAGGATTATTTTCTCTACCGAACATTAGTTACCTAAATTTGGGGTCTAATATGCTTAGCGGGTCCCTCTCTGATGACCTAGCATGTGGTGCACAGTTAGGTTTTGTTGATTTGTCAATGAACCGGCTGTTTGGAGATGTTCCTGCTTGTTTGAGTTCAAATTCGAATTCAGACAAGAGAACTGTTAAACTTGGGGGAAATTGTTTCAGCAGGGATTCACAGGATCAGCATGATCCAAAGTATTGCGACGAGGGGAATGGGAAAGTGAAATCTAGGAAGATCGTGATGGCTGCAGTTATTGGAGGGATATGTTTTGTGATTTTGTTTTTTTCAGTTGTGTTTTTCGTAATTTGTCGTAGGAGTTGTCAGAGGGCATTATCAGAGCAAAAGTTCTTGCAAAAGCCAGTATCTGATAACTCAGCAACCGGCTTTTCTTCTGAGCTCCTTGCAAATGCAAGTAAGTGTTGTTTTAAGTAACGTATTATATGCTTGTATTGCTTGTTCATGACAATTTTTATTGATGTAATTGCTCATTCGATACTTAGAATATGCTTTTCACTAAGAGATAAGGTGTGAAAACTAGGTATTTGTCTGCCAAGATATTGCAATGGAGTTAAAGTTGCCCCTGTTTGCAATTTAAGTAGCATGATAAACCTTAAATTATATCATTTTGTCCCAGAGAAAAATCCTGCATGTGCAATTTTTTTTTATGTTACACTTAGAATTTTTTTACAAAAAGATAGCAGTACTGGATATTGATAAATTGATGCATGCTGGTAAGTGTTTGTACCAGACAATATTTCATTCATACTTATGCAACCTGTTGATGCCAACTTAAATATGTTTTTCTTTATTATATATTTTATTTTTTCTAGCTTGTTCCTGTAAGTGCTGTTGTTAAGGTTTAAATTTCTGTTATTGGTTAAGTGTGATATTTGCAACTTTTCTCCTATTTTTAGGGTATATTTCTCAATCTGTGAAGCTAGGAACCCAGATATTACCAACATACAGGGTTTTCTCTGTTGAGGAGCTTAAAGAAGCCACAAAGAATTTTGAAAGGTCGTCCTTTATTGGAGAGGGGCCCATTGGCAAGGTACTTACTGCTGACTTATTTTACGTATATAATCTGTTTTGAATTCCAGAATACCTCCCCACCCCCTAATATACATACACAAAAGTCATATGTTAAAGAAGCAAGTTCAGCTATTATGCTAGAACAATCTGAAAAGAAGGTTGTTTATTCTAGCAGTCAGAAAATTTATGTTGGATGGGCAGCTTGTACCCTCTGCAATTGGCCAGTGGCACTGGGATGCACCAGTGCCATGGTACATTGGTACTGGTGAGAAATGGCCTGATCTTATTGTTCTTGATTAGCAACCTCCAAATGGATGATACTTATTCTAAGTGCTTCTATCAGTATTGAAATGGCTTGGTACATGAAAAACTAACAGACATGATCTTTTCCTTTTTCCCTTCTGTATTAAAGACACGCACTGTATATCATGAGTTACATACGCCACTTATGATTTTTTGGTCCACAGAGAGCATCTGTCTTTCTCTTAGGGCAGGCTACAGAAGGGATGAAGAAGAGGGGAGTGGAGGGGAAGGGAAGGTTAATAGTAACTTGCTCCATAATATCATGAAAAGGGAGGGACGGAGAAGATTTCACCTCCTCTACTATCCAAATGAGCATTTTTTGTCTCCTACAAATTGGGGTGTAAAGGAGGTGACTAAATTTTGTCACCCTTACCTCCCCTCTGCTGCTTCCCTCTCCTCCCCTAACATTCATTCCCTCTGCTCCCTCTCTAATTCTATTTTTTTTTTTTTGTGGAGTATAGCCTTAACTCATCTTTGTGCCGGCAATATGCCCCTTATCATTATGGTTGTCTGCAACATTTTATTTTATTTTCTTGACATGTTAACTGGTACAGTTATTGGTGCTTATATAAGCTCATAGCTGCTGCTTAGATTATAGGGAATGCATCTTTCCTTGCATAAGTCCTTTTCTGTTTTAGTGGTTGGTCCATGAATGGTGTGAAACTACCTTAGCTATGGTTTCTTTTTTTTCAACCAAAATTGGAGTGTACTTTTCTCTTTTTCTACTACTCTCCATCCTGTTCCCTTTCCTTCCTTCCATACTAAACTCTGTATCATGCTTTCCAGCCAAAAGAGTCCCTTTATTAAAATATTGCAAAATTGCAGCTGTACAAGGGGAGATTAGAGAACGGGACGTATGTTGCCATAAGGTGCTTGGCTCTGTACAAGAGGTATTCAATCCGGAACCTGAAACTGCGTCTGGATCTACTTGCAAAGCTCCGCCACCCAAATTTGGTTTGTCTCTTGGGACACTGCATCGATGGTGCAGCTGATGATACTGATGTCAGCCGTGTTTTTCTTGTTTACGAATTTGTGCCTAGCGGAACTCTTTGTTCCTATCTTTCAGGTATGGTGCAGGATACAAAAAAGATTTGAGAACTGATGGTTGAGTAGATAGTTTCACAATTAGAAGCATTGGGTCAAACTTAAGTCTCAAGTTGCCTGTAGCTACGATTAAATTGAGAGAAAATTTGGGTTATAGGATGGCACTTTTGGGCAAAGAGCTACTTAAATGGCAGACCTGGTTTAAATTTTGTTTCTAGTTGTCGGAATCGGTGTTTAATTAAGCCAACTGTCTTGATTAAGGCTTGCACTGTAAGTGTTATCACATTGTTATTTAATTGCATAGATTTGGGTGATTCTAAGATCGTGGCTTAAATATACCTTTTGGGCTAATGGGTCTGGCAAAGCACAAGCCAGGCCTGGTACCAGCAAGTACATCATGTACCAATAATTCATTCTTTTGGCATTGCACATCTGAAGGTATATCAATGATGTGTAGGGTTATTTATTGGCTCAATTGCACAGCTGGGTTTAATGGGGATTGTTTGCTGCTCTAAATGCTAACTGAGGGAGCAGGTAGGATAATCATCTGTTTGGCACTATATAATGCAAACAAATTGTATTGATTTTTTCCTTTTATTTTCTTCTAGAAAGTAGCTTGGAGAAAGTTATCAAGTGGCCAGATCGGTTACAAGTCCTTATTGGTATTGCAAAGGCAGTGCATTTCCTACATACTGGTATAATACCTGGATCTGCTAACAACAGGCTGAAGACGAACAGTGTGTTGCTAGATGAACACTTTGTTGCAAAATTAAGCGATTATGGTTTATCCATAATTACTGAAGAGATATACAAACGACAGGTTAGTATTGGTAGCCATTTGGGAAATTTATTTTCACAAATAAAAGAATATACCAAAAGACCCATATGACCCTGGAAGTGATGGGTGTCTTCAGTGCCATACAAAATAATATTCTCGCATTCTATATTTTCAATATTTTCTTCAAAAATGCCCAAGATGTCATGTTTCTTATTGACTTCCTCTATTTAGTTTGGGCGTTTTCTTAGGAATAGATAGAGGTGTAAGTGAGAATTCTATATTTGCTAAGGTAAATGAAAGTTTAAGCATTTTCCTTTCAGTATAGCTTGATTCTTTTTGTTTTAATCCTAGAATAATCTGTATAATTTCAGGCAAAGGGGGAGGACCTACCAATTCATACCAATTCTTCAATGGAGTGAGTTCCTATAACACAAGTTTACTAAACATCTATTTAATACCTATGTTTCTCTGGTGTAATTTTCTCACCATGACAAAACAATATGTACTTTTTTGTAGAACCATGAAGAAAATATAAACTCATTTTCATTGTTGAATATCTGATCCTTCTTGTTTGTGTAGGATCGCAAGAAATTTGGATGATGATGATGTCTACTCATTTGGTCTCATAATACTTGAAGTTCTAACAGGACCTAGGTTTGGAAGAGGGGAGCTTTCAAATCTAGACCTTTTGGTATGATATTTCTCTGATATCACTAAATTTCTGTTCTCATGGTAATATATGTAGGGAAAGTATTTCCGTCATCAGGGTATTTCTGCTTTACCTCAATTGTGTGACTAGACATCGTAATCATATAACCAGAAACAGAGAAGTAAAATAAGCAAAAGCTATCTAAATTTTGGTCAGATCAGATAGCTTAGTGGTCAGCTGAGATAGCTTAGTGGGAATGACCAGTTGATCCTATAGTGAACTGATATCAACCAAAAGCTTGCTGTATATTATTCCACAAAAACCAATTACATATCAGCTCTTGGTTGTAAAATTACTAAATCCACCCTCTGTTGTAAGGTCCACTTGAAACCTCAGTAGCCTTAGTTTTGCAAGTGGACACTCGCAAGGCAGTCTGCACAAAAATTGTATAACTAAATGAAGCTAAAAGAGAAATTCCCAAATTGCAGATTACGTCGCTAAGTGAGAATGAAGATGCAGATCAGGTACTAGACCCGATAGTGCTTGCCACCTGTTCACAAGAATCTCTGTCCATAGTAATATCCATAGTAGCCAAGTGCTTGTCTCTAGAAGCTTCTTCTCGGCCTTCTGTGGAAGAGGTGCTCTGGAACTTGCAATACGCATCACAGGTCCAAGGAGCTGCTGATGGGGACATGAAGTCAGAAGTCACTTCACAGGCATGATTATTTGGAGAAATTGCATTTTTGGTCTTTTGAACTTTATAAATTCTGAATATGTTCCTTGAGACACTCAAATAGTAGCATATGATATATACTTCTCGTACAGTGATACTCAGATGCCCTTGTAAATCTCAGAAAATCATCAATTGTCACACCCTCATCCCGGCTCCCATAAGCCTGCATTTTAGCACTCAGAGCTGCTTCTCCTTATTGAAAGGACCAAGCAATCCCTCCTTGTTTGTTTTCCCTTGTTTAGATAGCGAAAAAAGGCCGAGAAATTGTAGGATTGGATTTTTTTTTTCTTACCCTTTTATTGAGAGGGGGCATGTGATACTAATGCTTTGTTGGTATAAGGTGTATGTGGAGAATATCCATGCTATTCTGAAGTTTAGCAACAGGTAAGCGTGGTGTTTTGCCTAATGGAAAAGATAAGGAATTCTATATTTTATCAATCAAATCGGAATATCGCAGAATCAAAAGAACACTAATGTAATACTCGGGATAAAATTCATGGTGGTTTAGGTTGAGAGATGGTACACATACTGTATTGTAATTTTGACATTTGCCAGTGGGCTCATGTTGAGTATTTTGTGAATAAGGTTTTAGGCTGATTTTTTTTATACTCTTTGAACTTTTAAATTTATAAACCTAATACTCAAAGATTGGTTGATTGCAGGCACATAACTTAATCCCTATAGTACTTGAGGTATCGATTCAAGGAAATATCGGAAAATACTAATCTTTAACTCTATTGATTAATTTTATAAAGTAAAAGTTGATTGAGAGATATAATAGACGAAAATCAGTTAATTTTAAATGAAGCTATTATCTATTTAATTATTTTTACATATTCCAATAATCAAAATTAGCTTTTAATTGAAACAAAAAGCGATAATTTTACGAGTGAATACTAGACTAAAATAAAGCAAAAGAACGAATTAATATTTTAATATTTTCCGATATAAAAGAAACAACTAAATCACAAATAAAAATAGAAGCACATAGTTCGATTTAGCATACATAGTACAACGGACCATGTAGCATCACAAATCAAAACAAAAGCACATAAGCTCATGCAAATTGCAAAAAATAAATAAAAAAGAAGCACATGTAACATAGATGTCAATAATAGCGCATAGCGTGTAGCTGTAATAGCAGTAAACTATTACAGCTATAACAATCGTAACTAAATTAGCGAATTTTTATCTCATAATGTAGTTTTTATGATTTAAAAAAAACTACATTGTAATTATAGCTAATTATTTAAAACACTGGCCGTGACTCATGCGTGAACACAATAACAAAAATATTAAAAAAACACAGACTCTAGCTATTAAGAACAGTGGTGGTGATTCGTGTGTGAATTGCAATAACAAAATATTAAAAAACACAGACTCTACTACTTGCACTATGAAACAGAATATCCGAAAGCTTCTAGATTATGGTGGGAGCTATTTGCATGATACGGTGATATGATAATTTTCAAAAATATAGAATATGATATGTCTATTATATATATATATTATTTTTTATTATTTTATATATTGCATTTAAAAAATCAAAATAAATCTAATTAAAAAGGTATAATATATGACAAAATTTAATTTACTGAGTAAAGTTTTAAAAAATTAAAGGTTTAACATTAGTATAATAAATAATAAAGTTTCTGAGATATAGCAGAAGCTAAATTTTGGCGTAGTGGTTAAAAGTTTTGATTTTAAACTAGGCTTTTCTAGTTCGAATCATGTAGAGGGATGAAAATCAGCACTGGTTCATCACGATTTACAGGTGCGGATGGGCGCGACTAATGGGTATGGACGTGGTTCATGGCCTTGATGGTTTGAATCCGACCTTATCCGTATGTATCTAGCAGTTTCAACGGAGTATCGGTGACCGTATTGACTGATTAAAGATTTCAACAGAGTATTAGCGACCGTATTGACTGATTAAAGATACGCCACGTCACCCGATGTCCGATACGGATACGGTGTCTAAATCGAAGTATCCAGTAGTTTAAAGATTTCAGCAGAGTATCCACGACTGTATCGACTGATTAAAGATATACCACATCACCCAATACGTATCCGATACGTGTACGGTGCCTAGATTGAAGTATCTGAGTAACATAGGGTGGGAGTCTCGTCTTTAATTTTCACTGCTCCATTCTACCAAAATTTTTATTAATAAAAAATTAAATAAATAAATATTAATAATAAAGAACGAAATTGAATTTTTTTCGAAATATCGAAAAAATGTAATAGTTTATAACGCTCTCTTCTAATTCAACTATACAGAAGAAAAAAAAAAAAAACATAATCACGGCCAGATCAGTATGGAGTGCGTATCCTCTGAGATATCTCAACTTTTGCGTGACCGACGTGTCCGGTGCCTATTCGGGGGTGATGTAGGGGTCAGTATTATGTATGGTTTGAGATTCGTGCATAACGCATTTAAACGGCTGGGATTTTCCATAAAGTCACGCAAAGTTTGAGATATCTCAGAGGATACGAATTCGATCAGTATGTCTTTGCATTAATTGGAGGGCATAGCATCACAGGGCACTAATTGGAGAACGAAATAGTCTTTGAATTAATTGGCGGGCCTAGGCCACGACACAATATCGATAATGATGAGACTTCTTTTTTTTTATTTTTTATTTTATTTTCGTGCACCTCTGGCTGCGACAAAGTATCACGGCCTATATATTTTTTTTTTCTCCGTAGTCCAGGGAGGATAATTATCTTGTGGTTAATCTGGCTGTTATAATTTATAATGTTCAGATAACGTTATAAACTATTATATTTTTTCTATATTTTGAAAAAATTCAATTTCGTTTTTCATTATCAATATTTATTTAATTAATTTTTTATTAATAAATTTCGGCTCCGTTCTAAGCGGGAACTTCATCATTTGATTGTTCACTCCATTAGCTTTATCTACTAAATAATTGTAACCAGGATATTAAAAAAACAAATAACTCATTATACATTTATACCTGCTGCAAGTGAAAAGAACCTAGAAATACCATACATATATTTATTTACCTTACGCTCAATTGTTAAGGAATGAACGAATCTACTTAATTATGATAGATTAATTTTTATTGTGTTCAATTTACCTGGATGCATAAAATAATCTAGACTAACGATTTGAATTAAAAAGTTACGTGTCAATGATTTTTTTATTATCCATTTATCGTATCCGTATTGTATCTTTCATTAATTTTTCAGATAAGCGTACGAGTAAGAAGATGTTTTTATTAACTTATCGAATTTAAGTATGGGTAAGTGGTATTTTGTCATCTAACCGTATAATATATCGAGTTTCATTAATTTTTTGATAAATCTTTGTTCGTACATTTAACCGTATAATATAATTAATATATCATTATTATGTGATTGACTTATATACATTTTTGTATAGTTTCATTCAATTAGTAATTTATGACGAGATTTATATTACATAATTAGAAAATTTAAATTTTTTAAAAAGTAATAGAACCAATATTATATATATTTTTTTCGTAGGCAATGCATTTAAAATAATACATTATTAATTTATTAATTATATTTTTAAATTTAACAATATAAATTATTAATTTATACAAGAATTATCTCTTATTGATTCATCATCCGTTAATTTTAACGAATAAAAACAAAATACTAACAAATACAATACTTAAATATATAAATATAAAGTATAAATAAAATTATCTTCAAAGAATATGAATACAAAAACTCTAGTTCTTACGCCACCGACTGGGGTAAGGTTAGCTAACCTAATGATTTCCTCACATTTAATTTCTCTCATTGCAATTAAAGTTTTGGCGTCATTCTCTCTCTAGCATAAAGCTGAGGCACGACCGCACGAGTGCTCATAATTGCCTTGAACAAAATTTTCCTCGCTTTAATGGTCCTTTTTTAAGAGTGCGTATCCTCTGAGATATCTCAACTTTTGCGTGACCGACGTGTCCGGTGCCTATTCGGGGGTGATGTAGGGGTTCAGTATTATGTGTGCTTTGAGATTTGTGTAGGCGTATTTAAACGGTTGGGATTTTTCATAAAGTCACGCAAAGGTTGAGATATCTCAGAGGATTCGAATTCCTTTTTTTCATACAGTTTAACCTCAATCATACACACCAACTTAGCATTATTTAGACGCAGTACAACTCAATCATTTTGTTAGGGCTGCAGGCCCCCAAATAATTATTTTATGAGATTAAAAATAATATAGTAAGTATAACGTAAAATTGAACAACCGCTAGTGGTTTTAATGATTGCACAAGGACAAAAAAATATCGGATCGACATTAGTTTTTAATATGAAATTAAGTAAAATATAAATATTATTCAAAATATTGGTAAAGATTCAGTGTATTATTCGAAAAGTTCGATTTATTAAATTTTATTTTGGTTATGTCATCTATACATGCATCATGTTTGTATCGAATTTAAATATAATTTTTATTAGAACACTTACAAGGTACAAGTGAGAAACGGAAGTATATTTTAAGAGATCCATTGCCATAAATTAAATATATGATGCAAAAATATTTGGTTTACTGTATAAATTAATTTGGGAGAGTTGAGTAGAGAAAAATACATTACATATTTAAATTCATAAATTCTCAAAAACACAAAATAGTGAGTCAGAGTTTTCAAGCATAGCCTTTTATGGGGACACAAGCCGATGCATGTAGCAGTATATTACTTAATATAACTATAAATAATTAGCGATTCTTTAATTAATAATTTAATATGCAAACATCACTTTGTTAACTTGATTTGCCGGCATATAATCCTCATCTGCAGTCTCATCTACTGTCTTAAAATATTATTATTTTAACAACATTTTTTCAGCTTTTCCCCTGATCTTTTTTTCTGAGAACCATATTTTCTGCCTCCAGAGTTACTGCGGAGTATGACCGGTTAACTACTGTTACTGTTTTTAAATGAGGACCCACCAGTAGTGACTCTGGGGGCAGATGATTAGATCTCTTTTTTCTGACATCTGTAATCATAGACTTGTTTTCTTATCTAGTATTCTTTCAAATTCCAGTGTTAAAATCTTTCTTTTTATTGCGTTTATCCTTCTAAGCTTTTTGCTAAATTTTTTTTTTCTAACTTTCAATATATCATCTTCATTTTCAAGTTTTGATTTGACAATTGCAACATTGATACGAATGGATCATTAGAAAATAATTACTAAATTTATATACCTTCTTAGTCGAATCATTATATCAGAAATTATAATTCATTGGTAATTGTTAATTAAAAAAATGTAAATTTAAAATAGATTTTAATACTGACCGAATCTATCATTTCGAAATCTGGGATGATATGCAGGAATGTAGATGACTAGATATTGTTTTAAATTTTGTTACTAAAATTCATGATGTGGCAGAGAAAATGAATTTTTTTTTTATAATTACGTAGACATAAATGCTCTTATAACGGTACTAGTTATATTTTTCTATAACAAGAAAAACATTTTGTTGGTATAAAGCTACTTCGATCCCAATAAATCTGGTTTTACACAATTCTTCATCTCATTGTTTCCCTTAAATTGGATTTAATTTATTCTTTCTTCAATAGTTTATGAGTGAGTCTATGGTACTATGCATATTACGATTTGGCACTGTGTTACGGCTCTATATTTGAGTTTTCAAATTCTAACAGTCGATCCGAATCATTCATCTTGTTCTCCATGTTAATATGTGTTTGGCGACCAAATTTTACATTTTTTGAAATTTGTTTACTATTTTTTTAGATTTATTGAAAATCACTATTTTTGAATGGTCCAGAATTTTCAGATCAAGTGATTTTCTAAATATCTAAAAAAATAGTAAAAAAGTTTCAAAAAATGTAAAATTTGGTCTCCAAACACATATTAATATGGAGAACAAGATGAATGATTCGGATCGACCGTTAGAATTTGAAAACTCAAATATAGAGCCGTAGCACGGTAACAACCCATGATATGCAGAGTACCATTTTGTTGTGCATCATCTTTTTTGTTGTTCTTGTTTAATTCTCAGTATCAATTTTCCATCAGCATTTACATACTTTTAATTCAAAATAATATAAAATCACTTTTAATAAAATTGTGTATAATGCATGCTACTTGAACTAAGTCCGCTTGTTTATCAATTGTGTGATATGTTGCAACTTTTAAAATGGGAAATCGCATTTTTAAAATACCAATTAGTTTTTCAATATGGTTTCTAAGTTGTGCATGACGGAGATTAAAGAGCTCTTTGTAATTTCGCGGCCTTTCATTAGTTGCACCTTGCTCACGTACGTGATATCTCACACTCCTATAAGGAGCAATAAATTGTGGTGTATTGGCATAGCCAGCATCAACCAAAAAAAATTTTCCTCGTGGTACCGTGAATTCGTCATCGAGTGCACTTTTTAGTACAGTTGCATCTGAAGCTGATCCTTCCCATCCGGCCATTACATATGTAAATCGATAGTCGAAATCACAAACGAGCATAACATTCTGTGACAATGTCTGTTTTCTATTACGATACGGAGCTTGATCTTCGTAAGCAATAGTTATAGGAACATGTGTACCGTCAATAGCACCAATACAATCCTGTATGTTAAAAAGTAGTGAATAATTAAACTTACCTTAATTAAAAAAATATTAATTTGAGAATGATTGAAATTAAATTTACCTTAAAGAAAGGATTAAATATTGTTTTGGATTGGATAAGTTCAGGCATATGAAGTCGAGGGAGCATTATGATTTCTGCAGATAGTCGAGTAATAGCCTTAATTACAGTATGGAAGTAACAGCTTACTGTATCACCCGACCGTTGGAATCGTTCTTGTACAGTGCGATTGCTTGCATTTTTAGCAAGTGTGTATAAGAACATTGCAACTTGTTATTCAATCAACATTTGTTCATCCTGGAGCAACTCTTTGTCTCTCAACAGCTTGACAAATGCACGAAAAACAAAAGTTTCCATACGAAATTCTCGTTTACAACGACACTCATGACCATCTAAGACTTCATTGACATACATCATTCCAGTTAAGATTGATAAACAATTTAGAGCTCTGATATTACTTTTCAGTGTGTGGCCAATAATGACATTACTTTTCAGTGTGTAGTCAGTTCACTCATTTATTACTTTACACTGTGTGGTCAATTTACCCTGATATCACTTTTCAGTGTGTGGTCAATTCACTCATTTATCACTTTGCAGTGTATAGTCAGTTCACTCTGATATCACTCTGCATTGTATTAGCAATTCACTCATTTAAACTTTTTTTAGAATCTAATATGTACAATTATATTGATCATAATCAGTTATCAGTATTAATACACTTAATATAATTTAATATTATTGTTACATCTTCTATAAAAAAAAAATAAACAAACATCCTAACAAATTTCCCATGCATTTGCCGAACACATACATTTGCAAATTTCCTATGAGTTAAATAATTATAATTTTGACAAATTGAAATTCCTATTTTCATATAAAAAATTTCTGTTCCTATAAATTTCCCATACTACCGAACAGGCCCTTAAAGAAACATAGCTAACTTACAAAAGGCAATGTTTACTAAGAGCACACAGAATCACTCTCCAAAAGAACAAGTTCAAACTTCATATGTTCTGTTCTGAAACTCGATTAATATTTAATATTATTTTTACCATGAAAATGGAAATTTTATATTATTTAAAAAAATAACTTCGGGTAGCGTTGTTATGTGGTGCCCACATAAGTTGCATCCTACTACTACCATTTACCAGATATACTCTCTCCATCTCTCGCTCTCTGCCTTGCCTAATATATTGTTCCAGCCGTGGACTTCTCCCTTCTCCAATTTTCTCAACATCGAACATATTCATGCTCGAAATCTGTTTGTCGAATTGCCTCAGAGAAACGCAACAACAATGCTTGGCCTCCGCTCAAAAACCAAAAGATTTAGCTCGGCAATCCATGTCAACTACCTAATAAACATTCAAGAAATGAAGCCATGGCCTCCTTCCAAGTCCTTGAAAAATGTACGTTCTGTCGTTCTTCACTGGGAAAACGGATCAGGGAACTCGGGTTCCACACACCCAGCAAGCCCACTGGATGGCAGGATTGAATTCAATGAGTCGTTTATGCTCCAAGTTGCATTCACAAAGGACAGTACCGGTAACTATACCGGTACGGGTCTTGAGAGGAACCCGCTTGAGTTTAATCTATATGAGCCGAAGAAAGAGAAGTCAAAGGGACATCTCATCGGGTCGGGTTTTGTTGACTTGGCAGAGCACGGTATATTGAAGGACCCACTAAGTTTGACCGTACAGATCATCAATAAGAAGAGTAAGAGTGGTACAATACCATTGTTGTCTGTGAAAATCCAGCCACTGGATCCAGACAGGTCTGGTGGCAACACTACCGGGTCAATGATAGAGAAGGAATTTGCAACGGAGTATGAGACAGAGAGTGAGGCTGAGATCATAAATTTCACAGATGATGAGGCAGATAGAGAATCTTCACATTCTTCTGTTGCCAATAATGAGGTATGATACTTAACATTATATCTTGATTAATCACCTACCAACCTTCATATAAAAGAAACATTTCTTGGTCTGTATATAAATTTATTTCTGTTGAATTAATGTAGTATCTTATTGATACTAGAATCTAAAAGGCTTTCTTAGCTTAAAAAGCATATTACTGTACAATTACCTTAACAAACTGTTTTTTCACTAGTGCTGTCCAAGCTGCTAGATACCAAACTAATATTGTAGGCCTGTATGGGATCTTCGTTCCTGCAGTGCGCTTTTTCCCTTTTGATTGTCAAGAAAATCTTTTAGGCACAATTAAATTGTACATGAATATCCTAGGCTTAGGTATGTTTGTTTATTGAAAACCACACAAGTGGTTCAATGCTATATAACTCTCTTTTATCAGGCACAAAAGGAGTTAAATGGAGGCAGTGACTTTGAGACCGAACATATCAGTAGACCCAGTACCACAATGCGGGAAGATCTATTAACCAATGGCGAGACTCTGAAAGAAGAGATCAAACCACATGACAAGGAGATTTATGAGATCCGCAGTAGAAACTCGGCATCAAATGCATTCAAACTCAGAGGTATTGTTAAGGATGCAGTTCAAATGGAGAAACACAAAACTGAAGAGTTACTACCTCCACCCATAGAAGCACCAAGTCAAACTCAAAGTCAAGCAGCTCTACCTACACGGCCTCCTCGTTTTTCACAAACCAACCGGAAAATGTCGTTTGCATTTGGCATGGCTGGTACAGGAACAACCGGTACAGGTACCAATCCCCGGCGCCTTTTTGGTGAACGTGCATATAGCACTTTAAGTAGCGATGTGGCCATAAACCTTAGGCTAACTCCAGTAAAACCTCCTATAGAGCCCATCCCTAACCCTAGCACAGCAACCGAGGAAGTGAAAGAAGTGGATATGCGAGATAACTCTATCCCCAACCATGCCATGGATGATGATGCAGATGGAATTGACAATGATAGCCCACATAAGCCCATAAAAATCACTTCCAAAGCAACTCGAAATGCTGAGAAAGTACGGGAGCTTGAGGCACGAGTGGAGTTATTGGAAGGAGAGTTGAAGGATGCAGCTGCTGTTGAAATAGGACTGTATTCTATTGTACCAGAGCATGCCAGATCAGCACACAAGATGCACACACCTGCCAGGAGACTAGCGCGGCTTTACATACATGCATTAAAAAATTGGTCAAAGGAAAGGCGGGCAAAGGCTGCCAGGAGTATATCTTCAGCTCTGGTCTTAGTCGCAAGGTCATGCGGAAATGATGTACCAAGGTATCTATATTCTTGTATCAGATATTTTTTTAGTTGATCAACAATTAACCCTAAACTTTGCAATTAATAGAACCTTGCCCAATTATCCTGCCTTAATCCTCTTCTGCAATAAGACTGAATTTAACCCCCAAGTTGGCCTCAATGCATCCTTGACTGTACAATTTTTAGTACACGGCAAAGCCAAGAAATTAAATTAAATCTGACATTGTAATACTTGCTGGTACTAACAATTCACTTTTATCTATTTTTGTAAGGTTGGTTTACTGGCTATCAAACACGGCAGTTCTAAGGGTAATCATAAGCCAAACAATGAAACAGTCGGACATAATTGAACTGGCTAGTAGTAGCGGGTCCGGGTCAGCAGAGGCAAAAAGCAGCAACATATCTGGGTCAGCAGCGAGGAAGAAAACAGCAACCCTATGGGAATCCGTTTACAGGAAGAGAGGGAACTTGCTTTTCAATGAGGAGCTGGAGCATTGGGCAGACCCCGCCACGATCCTGTCAGCTCTTGGCAAGACTGAATCATGGATCTTCTCCCGTATATTGGAGTCTATTTGGTGGCAGGTATGTGGGCCCATGGTTTTGAGAAATTGTTCTTGATTTTTGTCAAAGGACCTACCAACGGGCTTAACTTCAATTAGCTGCTTTGTTTTCAGGTCCTTTGATAGAATGAAATTACGTGGTCTGGCAAATATGGTACTCATACTAGGTTATACTGATCTTTTGTCCAAATACGTCGGGTTGTTAGCTGTGTAATTGCACACTGAGGTTCCATCAAGGCATAGTTGGTCAATTGTCAAATAACACAAAATTGGTCAAGTTAAGACAAATTTCGCAATTGTTGCTGTGATACACACTTTTCCTAATCAAGGCTTAATTTCAATTTTGTAAAATGGAAATGTCATTGTGCTAAACTGGGTCTTAAGTAGTGCATATTTTGGTTTGCAGAAAGCAAGCTTTATTGCTCAATGAATGGTTAAAGGGCTTAATATTTGCAAATTTGACCACTTGAGATGTGGTACCATGTAGTTATAATAAACTATACCAGTTAGGGTTAGTACCAGCAGCCCTATAGTGCGGCACCAAATTTCCCTAATTTTTTTCTTATTGCACTTTATTGTTAACAAACAGAATTGCAATCACTTGCTAATGTTGTAATGCAACAATAAATTTCATACAAAAATGTCATAACAATACAAAACTTGGAATAACACATGCAAGACAGTATACTGCCAACAAAAGTAACATGTTTAATTTTTTTTGTGGGTTAGACATTCACACCGCACATGCAGTCAGCAAAAAAAGGCACCGAGGGAAGGAAAGCGTCTTCTAACAAAAGAATATATGGAAAGGTGACAATCGTTGGGGACCAGCAACAAGCCAACCTCTCCATTGATATATGGAAAAAGGCTTTCAAAGATGCCTCCGAAAAGCTGTGTCCCGTTCGAGCATGCGGCCATGAGTGTGGCTGTTTGCCTGTGCTAGGACGACTGGTAAGTAAGCCTGGTTTGTTCAGTTATTACTGGTATGGTTCTGGTTGATCCCAATTTAGTCCAAACGATGCTGACTGAGTGTTTGAGTTTTTATAGTCTTTTTTTAAACCCAAGATGATATGACTTGAGGAAGTCCAAAAAGAAATGCCAGAATTGTAAAACATTAAATGGCTGGTACTAATTTTTGGTGACTTGAATCAAATAAGCAAATACATTCTGGCCCGCTTTACAAGTCTTAGAGGCCAGGATGTTACAAATCAATTGAACTCTTAATTATCTTTTTTTTTTTCTAATTTTTCCTTGGCTTCTTTGGTGCTTAGTTGCACATTACAGGGTATATTGGCAGTAAATTGGGTTAAATTTGAAGCATGACCTAGAGAAAATACATAATTTTGTTTGATTAGGCATTGTGCTGAATGGAAGCATAGTTGTACCGCTGAGGGTTACTTAGGTTTAATTATGCTTATTTTGGGGACCATTTGGTGCAAACCACTACTCCACTGTACAGGTCAAGTTCAATATCATTCGTGGCCAGACTAACCTTTTAATCTTTCTTATATTAATCTAATAGGTTACATTAATCTATATTCCTAACAAACTTCCAGGAGTTACTTCAATATTAACTTTTACTCCATTTAAAATTTGGATCATGTATGTTCGTTTTACTTTCTATTGCCAGGTAATGGAACAGTGCGTTGTAAGATTGGATGCTGCCATGCTCAATGCTCTCTTACGTGAATCGGATGATGAAGTCCCCACCGATCCAATGTCTGACCCAATAACTGATCCAAAGGTGCTCCCCATCCCACATGGCAAATCAAGTTTTGGTGCTGGTGTCCAATTAAAAAATGCTGTAAGTCAACTTTCATGGTGTCTTTGAAATTCTTAATTTTCACCAGCTAATAGTGTATTGTAATTCTTTATTTATATTCAATGTAGATTGGGAGCTGGTCAAGATGGCTGACGGACTTGTTTGGTATGGATACTGACGAGCCTGAAGATGCAAATGCAATAGCTGGATCATCACAATTTGTACCGTTCCGCCTTCTGAATGCACTTAGTGATCTACTTATGCTACCAAAAGATATGCTTTTGGAGACCACCGTTAGAAAAGAGGTAAAGCCCAAAACCATCAGCTTCACTTTTTTTGTGTGTGTTTCTTTTGTATTTAATTTTCTTGTAATTAATCTGATTTTAATTAACAAGTTACTGTAAAAGGTTAGACTTGTATTATGGCCCCTCATGTTGTTGAATTCAATTTCTGGGAAAACACATGCACAAAATTTGAGACAATATTACTGTATATAATTGGAGGCCAGTATTTTCTGAATTGAAGAATATTGATATTATTTTAACCAAAATGTCACTGCTTTAACAACATGTGAACTTCTTTTTCTATTTGAAAAGGTATGTCCAACATTTGGTTCATCCATTATCAAGCGGGTACTTGACGGATTTGTAACAGATGAATTTTGTCCAGAGCCAATATCAGAGAATATTCTTTTGGCACTGGAATCGAAGGTTAGTTTCTCTTAAGCTATGCACAATTTCATTCTTTCTTTTTATTAAGATCTGATCAATTAAAATTTTAGGGTATTTATGTGTTTCAATATTTTCAATTCCTGTGTTATTTTCCTCTTTTTAAATATATATTGGCAATTGCAATCTAAAATTTCAGGCACTTGAGTCCAGTGCCAAATTTTGTTGTTCTTTTCTTTTTGTTTAAACTTTCCTTTTTTGGCATTTAGATGTAAAGTCACGGTTAAATTGACTCAAGTAGAGTTAAATTTAGGACAACAGAGCTTCAATATACTTTTAACATTGATCAGGTATAATTTGCCAAAAACAGGCTTAAATTGAAGTGCCAACTATAACAGTTGCATTTTTTTATATAACACTCAAATATCAACTATTTTGCAGTAATTGTTGAATGTTTGCTAATTCTTAGGACCATTTGGAGAGCGGAGAGGTTGGAGTGAGGCAGATCCCCTACAATGTGGGACCCGTGGCATATGCTCATCCTTCAGTTGCGCTGATAGAGAGTATCATTGGAGATGTCCAAAGTACACAAACTGCAAGAAGTGCTACTCCTGTGGTTAAAAAATCTAACACGAGCGATGATGAGCTTGAGGAACTAAATTCCCCCTTGACCTCTGTTATTGATGGCTCGTCTGCTCGTCTTACTGGGGTAAAAAAGAACTACCGTACCCATGCAATTCGGTATCAGCTTTTGCATGATATATGGAAAGATGGTGAGTGATAGTGGTGGAATGGGGGTGGGGCGCCGCCTCCATGATTTTTCCAAGTCTGCACAAAGTGTTCATATTTCAGTCATTTTAACAATAGTTTTACCAATTGCCACTCTCTAATTGAAGATAGTTTTATCAATTAATCTTTCTAATTACTTAATTGTTTTTCATAAAATGGATAACCTTTAATGTCACTTTTGAAATGTCAAATACTAAATAAACTGGCCTTGAATTGATTTTCTTAGATTATCTTCTTCTTCTTCTTCTACATTCTAAATAGTAAATAATCAAGCGAATACCTTTTTTTTTTATCGTAAAATTGTAATGGATGAATTAATAGTTGAACTACATGTCAACTGAATCTGGTAGTCATCTAAAAATAATTTCAAATGTGGCAAGAAACTTTTGCAAAAAAACAAAAAAAAAATGGTAAAGGTGGATACTGGATACTACTAAAAATCCGACCCTGATAGGTTAGAATCAGGGTGGGTTATTCCTAAAAACCCAATACTTATAGGTCAGAATATGGGTTGGATATTACAAAAAAAATCTGATCCTCATAGTTGAGAATCAGGATCGGTTATTTTTCTGACCATGATATTCTGCACTTTCACACTCACAGTGTCGGTTTCATCAGAGTCGGCCTTATATCCGATCCTAATTTTATTAAAAATCCGACTTTGATTAAACATTACATACCAGTGAATTAACAAGGACAACCAATATACGATTTTTGTTAATAAATAAAAAACAATGCATATTTTTTTTTTTTTTCATAATCTTAAATCTTAATCATCACAAAACAAGTTATCACACAAATATAAACACTATCAAATCTCAATGCATCACTATGAAATTCATCAACAAATTATCTGAAATTTAAATCTGTAAAAAAATACTAAAAAATTTATATAGCCGTAAGCATGACACATCATCGGAACCTAATACTATAAGCTTACTAATAATTAGTTACTGAAATTTAATCTGAAAACTGATTCCCAAAAATTATGGATATTATTAAGAACAATATTTCGCCACGAATACATCGAACGTTGCACCTCTTCAACAAGTACATACCTATTTAAAACTCACAAACACAATAAACCAAAAATATATGTTATTTGCAAGTATCAGTAGCTAATGTATCAATTCATCGGGGAAATGCCGATACCGACCAATTAATAGTAGTGAAGAAAGGGTATCAGAACAACTTGTCAGCCGGACCAAGTAAAATATTTCAATTTGTCCTTTTCAGTATTCTTTTAAAACCCATATTCTCTTTCTTATTGTAGTCAAGCTTATTTTAAAATCCGTTATAACTCTTAATACATATCATATATCAAATTAGAAGCTTAAACAATATGACAACAAAAACGAAAGGTGTGTGTATATATAAAGAAGATCGAAAGCAAAAACTGACATTTGCAAATTTGCTGCAATTGGTTATAAAAGTCCAACCCGTAGTAGTAGCCGGATTGAAAATGATGTTACAGTGACCATCAGGGTTACTGTTATTAAAATGAGGGTTCAATATCTTATCATATCTTATATTTCATATTTTCGTTTTTAAAATTCAAGCTATTGATCAGAACTGTTCAGTATAATATCCATATTAAAATATACTTAAGGATTAAATTTTAGAATTTTTAGAATTTTTTTTACTATTTTTTAAGATGGGTAGAAAATCACTGTTTTTGAACGGTCCACAAATAGTGATTTTGTACCTATCTTAAAAAATAGTAAAAAAAATTCAAAAATTATAAAATTTCATCTTCAAATATATTTTAGTATGGATATCATGTTGAATGGTTCGGATCAACAGTTTGAACTTTGAAAACAAACATATCAAATATGAGGTACTGAAACCCTCTATTAAAATTGAGTCGAGCCAATTGTCTTCAACAAAAATAATCGTTCAAAAAATTTGATTCTCATTTTTTCAAAATTCTATATACATTTTTAACTAGTTTGATTTTCTCCTGAAAAACATAATGAAGATTATTATTTGACGAAGTCTACCCATATTAAAAAAAAATAGTAAAAAAAATTAAAAAAATTTCATTTCCAAGAATATTTTTCTAAAATATGGATATCATGTTGAGTAGTTCGGATCAACAGTTTGGACTTTTAAAACAAAGATGAAAAAACATGAAGTATTGGAACCCTCCTCTATTAAAATTGAGTCGAGTCAATTGTCTTCAACAAAAATAATCGTTTGAAAATTTTGATTCTCATTTTTTTTAAATCCTATATACATTTTTAACTAGTTTGATTTTCTCCTGGAAAACATAATGAAGATTATTATTTGACGATGTTCAGTTGTTCACCAAGATTTTTGTGAACTCAACTCTAAAATCTATCGGATTGGCTTCAAACGACAAATTCAAAACGTTGAAATCCATCTACCTTACGAGTGATGTGTCTACATGCAAAAATTTTAAACTTTCGAAATAATTTAGTATATAGTCAAGTGGTTAATTTTAGAATTTTTATAAATTAAATTTAATATATTCATTTTTTAATTTTTTTTACCACTTGAGTCTATACAAAATTAGTTTAAAAATTTTAAATTTTCATATGTAGATGCATCACTTGTAAGGTAGATAAATTTCAACAGTTTAAATTTGTCGTTTGAAGTCAATCTGATAAGTTTTAAGAACACCCTAGTTTTACATATTTGTGTTTAACACGTACATATATACAATATGCATGCAGCATGGCACTTTGGTTATTGATGAAAGAATTCAAGTCTTATACTAACAAAAGTCAAATATTTATTTTTCTGAAAAACAACATGAAAAAAGCAAGTTCTTGATGTTGTTCTCCAAAAGTCTTAATGCCCAACAAATTAAGTCTTAATTTTTAACACATGTTTTAAACTGATAAAAGAAGTAAATTTTCCATGTTGTTTTTCAGAAGTCTTAACACATAATAATTCAAGTCTTAATATCATATACTAACATAACTCAGGATTTTATAATAGTGAAATATAATTAAATTAATAATAAATATTTTTTTATAATAATTCGTCAACATCAAATATAATTGAAAATAGACCTACAATATTAGCTACAGGTATCACCAAGAATCACAGTGTAGTGGTTACTAAACCAGTTTCAAAATTTAACCAGTTGAATCCAATACTGTTATGTAGCATTTATTTGCATTAGCAACCAATAGCTCCAAACCTTTTATCCTATGTTTCATCAGTATTGATCTGTTTCATATTACCAAATATAAAATAAAGACTTGAAAAACAGAAAAAAAAAAAAAAAAATGAAATCAATGCCTTAGTTTGAGATTGATCCACCACCATAAAATTAAATCCATTACGAGCGTGAAAGGGAAAACTATTCTGTCAAAATAAGCACGTGAGATATAACTGAGAATTTGACTGGCTGAAAGTGTTTATAGGCTTTAACTGGTTGAAGAATTTGACTGAGGAAGTTTCTTGATGATGAATTGATGATATCAACATGTCTCCAAGTCCACTGTTAGTAATTAGTATATCCTCCTCGACGTACAAGAGGGAACAAAAATACCCACATCACAGTTCTTTGGTATCTCTAGTCAGAAAAGTTGTACATAATTCCATTAAAAATTAAATCATAACGTTTCCTACAAGGTCAGTTAGCCTGCCTGATTGAATTGAGTCTGCGAATCCATTCTTTCATACGCTGTAGCCAGATAAAAGATAAAAGTTGACTCGGTTGTATTAATTAGGCCCAAGTCACAGACCGACAAAATTGACATTTCTATATGGGCCGGCCGCATTGGACCAAGTGAAAGAAACCAACAAAGGTCAGAGAGAGTCTGTATTTTTTTCCAAATAAATGAACGTAAAACATACTCTTATTTGTTTTTTATAATAATTTCATATGTCAAAGATTAAAATTGGAGTTTCAATTCAGGTATTCTTGAGTTCACATTCTGGAAAATATTACCTCTGGTTGGAGTTGGAGTTGGATTTGGGGAAAAATAAACAAAAATTTCTGTTTGATCCTTGAACTGTTTTAGAAATCAAATTTGTACCATTAAAAAAAAAAAAAACTCTCTTCTTCTTTTTCAAATTCTCAAAAAATAAAATGGATTAGCTTAAACTTCTCTCAAAATAATCCAATAACTGATTTTCTTAGTTATGCTTAAATGACCAACATATAGAGAAGTTAATAAGGATTAATTAAGTTCTTACTTTTAAAGTTTAAAGATCAATTCAGGGTATATGAATATTTAGAAAACAACTTAACATTTTTAAAAATAAAGAAAATGAAACTGTGACATATATTTGATCTTTGAAAAATAATAAACTGGCAACCAATCAGAAATGGTGCATAGCTATTATTTAGAGGTGCCATCGAGTCGGATAGGGTCTAGATATTATTATATTTGGATCCGTATTTTAAAAGTGTTTGAGTCGGAATTTCAATCTATATATTTATTATTTTTAAATTAGGTTAGGTTCAAATTCTGATCTATCTGTAGATATTTCGAATCCAGTCTTCCGGTTCCGAAAATATAGATACTCATAACTTGTTTATAAATTGTAGGATTCGGATCTAGAGCGGGTATATGTCACTCACAAGCATTTGAGAAGGTCTTTACATTTAAATATAATTATAATTTAAACATCTCACATAATATATCATTATAATATAAATTAAAATGTGCTCTAAAATATTGAAGGTGAGATAATTTTAGAAAGTAAAATATTAGAGATGGTGATTTAATTTTATGGTTCTCAAAATCCATGAAAATAATATTAATACCAATTTATTTCAATCAGCGAAGAGGGCAATAAATTTCAATGTTTTGTGTAGAAAGACAGATATCTGGTAGGTAAAGAGATCAAGAAAGAAATTAATTAGTTTCGAAAATTTATAGGTAAAAAGTGAACGTCACATTTGATTTCAATGATATGTGATATGTGTGAAAAGAACAATAAATTTCATTCAAAAAATTAAAAAAAATACTATGATTGTTTTTTCATAGTTATTAATATATATTTTTGTATTAAATAATTATAAAGAAATGGTATTATTATTTTATCTAGTATTTATACGTTTATCGGATCGGGTTCGGTTATGGGTTAAATAATTAAATCAAACCCATATCTTATCCATTACAGCATCGGCTTTAGTCTGAATCCGAGTTGGATATTAAATTTTTAATTTTATAACTATACCTATAATTTAACTGGTTATATATTTTAAACTATATTCTATCCGAATTAATCGAATCCAGATTGGTTCCGGTTCGGATCCGAATCGATTCCAAATCGGATTTAGACTGTTGATTTATTTATTCATGAGACAAATATGTCTTTGTAAAATTCTATGATTTTTGGTAACTTATTTATAAAGTGGAAAAAAAAGTATGTGGACGTATAAAATGAGGTGCACTAAATGTCAATTGTGACCATTTCTCGAAAAGAAACATAGAAAAAAATAATGTACTATCGGAAATTAAGTCAATGGGCACATTTCTTGCATAATCTGCATTAGAGGCTGAAAGCCTGAAAGTACGAAATCATACAAAAGAACAGTGATTTTAGTAATCAAGGTGCTTTACACTTTGTTATTACTGAAAGAACCCAAGATATAATACATTTTAGACCAAAAAACAAAAGAAACATGAACCGGGAATAATAAAAGAAAACTACATGAATTATTTATTAACAGCAAATAGTTACATCATCATAAGACATCAAAGAAGATGATCCTTTGACCACTGATTTCTTCAACTCGTTGGAATTTCAACTCTGCAAACGAGAAATTAATGAAACAAAATTATACAACCCTTAATTTCCTTCCTCGTTCAACAACCTTCAACCTCCCTCCAGCTGACATAAACCAAACCGGCAAGGTAATGCGTGTAAGCACCTGCAATAACAAGAATGTGAAACAGCTGGTGGCTTTGCCCCGCGAGGTCAAACTTACCGGGCATCCATCTCTCAGGCACCCTTGTCGCATAAACCACCACACCTGATGCGTAAAACAACCCCATGACCATCTCGTAGCAAGTAGTGATCACTGCCTCGGGTTTATCAGCATACATTATGGTCTTGTGTACTATTGGTACAAGGCCTGACAGACCCATGCTGGTGAATAGACCTGCACGGACCCACCTCAGTTCTGGTTTCTCAAATGCCGGGAATAGAGATACCAATACTGCAGCGACTCCAAATACTGTTATTGATGTGATATACAGGCTTTGGAAGAATGGGGAACAAGCGAATGAGTAGTAAACTAGAGGATAAAATGAGGTGACTATGAGGGAGGTGATACCAGCATAGTCAAGGCGAAGCATGATGTATGATGTGTGCTTAGAGTGGCATGATAAAAGGTGGCATGTGCTGCTCATTAGAAGGCAGAACATCGCCCCACAAAGGTATGCATAGAAGGGCCACCGAGAAATATTTGCAACAAGCTCAGTTGACGGGCCCATGTCGGCAGTGGTCGCACCCATTGGCAGTTGAACTGATGCCACTGGATTGTTAGTATGCAGGAAAGTGTTGGTCGAGTTGGCCGGTTGTTGTGATGTGGCCTTCATGGCGTTAGCATTCATAGGGTCCATTGTAATTGCGCTGAGGGTGAGAGAGAGGAAAAAGAAGAACCCAACCAAATGTCTGCAATTAATTAACACAAATTAGATTGTGTTTACATTCCAATTACAATATATATATAGTGGCGATAATGAAATATGTGTGTGTGTTTGTGTGTGATAAACCATCTATGGGCACTTACGTCCAGATGTTCAAAGTCTCGTTGTGAACCGCAAACAGACTTAAGAATGCATCCTTTAGCGGCCACTCTGATCGGTAATAGTCAATTACAAACTCATTGTGCTTGAGGAACTCCGGCAAGGATTCGTAACTCACCAAACTCAGCTTCTGCTTGTGTTGATGACTGCATGAGCGCTCCTCCTCCCTTTTGACCTGCTCTTTTTCTATCAAGGGATTAAGCAAAATTGTTGTTTTCTCCAGTGTTGCAACGGTTTCCATTGAGAAAAGGCAGAAGATTTAACCGAAATGTTGGTGTTTTGTTTCTCTGGCTTTATGCGTCAGAAGCAGTTATAGATTTGCTTTTCCAATATGAGTTTGGCGCTATTTATTTACTCTCTTTTTCAATGGTCTATTTGAGGCAACGGCTTAAATCTGAAAAATAAGTCCGCAGTCACTAGTCAGGAGTTATGTGCTGCACATATTCTTAATTTAAGAACCAAGAGTACAAGACCAACAACTGCGAGACACTGATAAATATTGCTATTACATTTCATTAACGTTGTCAACTGTTTAAATTAAGATTGTTCGATAATTAAATTTTATTTTTATGTTACTCCAAATTCTAATCTCAGCCTTTTAGACAAACTTTTCCTACCGTACATTACCCGAGAAAATTTTACGTTTTGAGTTATCAAGAACCGTTTGTTTGATAAGACTACAATTTTGACTTTTGTGCGATATTTTGAGTTATTAAGAACCGTTTGTTTTATTAGATTTGAGTTATTAAGAAGAGACAAGCACACCAACATTGAACCAAACAAAATCAAACCAGATTACCAGACAACACAGTAAATACCGTTTACTTTTTTGAAATGGTCTCACAATATGCCGGATTGACAATATATATTAGTTATGATTATGAAACCTTACTGTTCCTGGTCATTTCAACGAGTATACTATCTGTAATTCATTTCAAGTTTTAATGCTGTTCACTAGGGCTACACAAAAAATTTGTAGTTCATAATTCGATTCAAATTTGATTAAAAAAAGTTTGTAAAAAATTCAATTCGAAATAATTCGAAATTAATTCAAACCAAATTCAAACTGAATCTGATTCGTTCGAAATAGATTCGCGAACTATTCTAGTTCGAATATCAAAATAATGTGAACGGTTAATTTTCACAAATGACTTAAAAGTTAAAATATAAGGTCATCAAATCATAAGTCATAACTAGTAAGTCATAATTCTCACTCTCAGTTCTAAAACCCTAGACGATTTTCACCTCTTGCTTTCGGCCATCAAATTCGAGATTGAGTTCGTAAAAATTTGATTCGAAATTAATTCATACCAAACTCAAACTGAGTGTTGGATTCGTTTGCAACCCTACTGTTCACTTTACAAATTAAAGGTCAAGTCTTTCTGGTTTTGTTACTATTTAGAACTTTGGTCTCACTCCGATTCCCTCGCTATAAGAAATACTGCTTGCATGTAAACTGAAGCTGCAAATGTTTAAGAGATTCAAAATATTTCTTATGCAACTATGCAAGAGCGGTTAAGTACATTTTTTTTTGTACAAATCTGGCCGCACATAACCAAATACAGAGACTAAAACTGTAATTATGAGAACATGGTGAATACCAAAGTAACCATACAATCATGTCGATAGCATCTGAGAAACAAAGACTTTGGCGTTAAACAAAGAATCCACAACTGCAAAAATGAAGCAACACACTCAAAAGAGTCTGCATCACTCAAGTAAAGCCAAATAAAAAAACACAAATTCTCTCTAAGGAAACTAATATAAGATATCAAGTTCTCAGAGTCTAATTTAGGCGACAACAGGGACACGACCAGCAACTTGATCCAGATCACGCCGGCCTTGTGAAGTAAGCATCCTTCCACTGCAATTTGTAAAAAAAAATGCTTACTTGCCCCACTAACATTACAACAAAGGAGCAACAAATAGAATTATAATACACCCCAATTGCAATTCGACTAGTCAAGGTTTCATGTTATGATGTTAACACAATTTGCAAAATGGTTGGGAGACTGTATAAAAATATTATAAGCGGAGAATTTTATAATTTTGTTGGATTAAGGGTATGGCTTAATTCATGCAAATCAAATAAAAAAACATTTCTCAATCTTTTTTATTATTCTCAATGAACAATGAACACTTCTAACTAGTATTTCTGGAATCCGACATCAGAGGTGTAGGGATGTTCCCACCAGAACTTTATAGAATATAATATATTTCTTGAAAAAAAGTAAGGATGCTTACCCCTTGGGATCAATGTCGATGATGTCCATATCCTTCAACTGCTGAAGGATGTGGCGAGCAACAGCCCCACTGCTCTTGCAAAAGTGTGGAGGAGCGGCACCATTCCTTCTACGGCCTCCATATATCTTCTGGAAGCCACCCACACCAATGCCATTCCTAATGTAAATCTTTCTTGCCATTGATGCTATAGAAAAAATAAATAGATTTTTAATGGCTCATTTACAAATTACAATTACAGGTAATGACGAATCCATGAGAAGAAGAGTATTGACTTCAAAAAATAAAGGATAAGTAATCTACCAGCTCTAATGTAGTACCAGTCAGGGTCATAGGGCGCAAGCTCCTTGAAACGAGCAGTCTTCACAATGTCAGTCCAGTGAGGCAGCTCCATCTGTTTCAAAATACACAGTATAAATTTCCAAATTTCCAATGTAAACAATCAAAACAATTAAGTTTAATTTCTGCGTACTATACAAATTGGAACAACAATCAACAAATTTGATTACAAGTCAACACACAGGGCATAGTTTCAATATTGAAGGTAGGGATTTCTTATTTTCTGCATTGAGCATTTTTGAGAGAATTTAGTTCAAGGTGTTGTTTTTACCTATATTAAGTTTAAAACAAATTTCAGAAATGAGCGTAGAATATCTTTAGAGTTCAACTATGAGAAACCAGGGGGGAAATGCATGAAGGCAGTAGTTGTTCAAAAAAATAGAAAACAGTGGAAAGTGCATTCCCTGATCTACTAGCATTTAGCTACAGCAAAGCTTATAATCCTATCTGAAGTAACTTAACAGACAATGGATAATCTAATAATTATATCCAGATGTCACAAGTAGATCAAGCAATCCTTAAAAAATGACAGAAAATTATCAGCCCTAAATAACCGATGCTAAACGCCTGGAATGGTACAAGTAAAGCAATTAGAAAATATAATTTACTTAAATGTTTAGGAGAGATCAGATTATGCCTAATTACATCAACAGCAACGACTGGAACCTAAAATGCTCCGCAAATCTAGTCACAAGTAGAGCCGATCTGAAGTTATAATACAAGTTCCACCGCAAGTCTATCTCCATGAAATCGATAGAAAGTGAAGAACCAATAGACAAATTGTATGCGCAAATTCTAGGTTATTCTTCCAGAAAATCGAAAAATTAATTCGAGCAATCAAACCTTTCCAGAGCGCTTGAGATGAGCAGCGTATGCCTTGACAAACTCATGCGGAGAAACATCCTTCACCGTTCTTCCCGTCTCCATGGCCATGGCGAATGACGGATGCTGAGGAGAAACGGCGCGCACGGGGCTAGGGTTTATGAGGGTTCGCAAATAGGATCGTCTTCCCCTTTTATTTATTATAGGGACGGTCCGGATGTAACTTCTTGAGGTGGGCCTTTATATTTTTATTTTTGTACTTTCAGAAGTCAGGCTCATGGGCCGCATTTTTTTCACTGATATCCTGGATCTGAAACGCATGGTTTTTTAATTAGGAGTTAGCGGGCTTCCAACTTCCTTCTCTAATTCTTTCTTTGATGACCGACACTCCTGGACACTTTGAAGTGCGCAGCGCAACTCGGTTACTCGGTAGAGATCAGAGGTCAAGCTCCGCTCCCAATTCCGGCCATGGCATTGATCAGGTTTCTTAGAAGCACGTTTGTCCATGGGCCTCTCTTCTCCCGTCCTCTGGTTCTCTCTCTCTCTCTCTCTCTCTCGCTCGCACACGCTGACACACCCTGAGTGGCTAAGTAACTGCCGGTGTTTGGAATTTGGTGAATGAATTATTATTTGCAGAGTAGATAGGGGAACTGAAGAGAATTAGCAATGGGAGATGTTTGGAAAATTGTTACACTTGTTAAATTCGCAAAATTGGATATTTACAATTTCACATGGTTTGTTAATTTCTTAGCAGTTTTGTCCTCCATGGATCCAGCCATGTTATGAACCCCAATTTTACTTCTTCAGTACTAAAGGTATCTTCACTGCATCATTCTCTTTATATTTTATGTATAAGAGTTGCACCAAGAGTATAAGATTGATAAAAATAAGAAGTATTGTTTCCCTTTTTTTTTTGTCAGGGAGGGGAAATAAGATGTCTGATGAGAATGAATCTGAGTCTGATAAGGCGTCACTTTCAAGGAAAGACTTGGCACTACAACAAGCATTGGATCAGATCGAAGCTGCTTTTGGGAAAGGGTCTATTATGTGGCTCAATCGAATACATGACTTCAGGGAGGTGCCGGTAATATCCACCGGCTCTTTCACTCTTGATCATGCTCTGGGTATTGGTGGCCTTCCAAAGGTTCTTTTAGTCATTTAAGCAAGGGATACTATTGGCATTTGGGTTCTTTGTACCTTTTCTTGTCATGTATACCAGTTTGGCCAACTTATTTTTCTTTTTGGCCTGCCTATTGTTTAGAATGTAACAAGATTCAATAAATGGTTAAATCTAATCAGCATGATTTCTGACAGCTAAGGTAGGATATACTGGATTATATCAAGACTTAGTTGCATAATTGAGGGTTCATGCAGGCTTTGTTTCAAAGATTGTTTCTGTTTCTGTAAGCAAGCCAAGGAATTGGTTGGTCTTGTGATCAAGTGGTACTCGTACCTGTTTAAGTTCCCGCTTGACCAAATTTACACCATTTTTGTTTCTCACTTTTGGTGCATTTGTTGGTGTTCTGTGCAATTTAGAATGACTGGAGCAAATTTGCATCAAAGTTGAGGCTAATTTGCAGGCCATAATCCCTCAGTTTAATTGTGACCCATAATTCCTCAATAAATTGTAGCAAAATATGGGTTAAATGAGGGTTACATGGGCTGAGTTTTTGCTAGGATGTTTATTCCTCTCTGCTTATGTTTGTACTTTTACAAGTACATATATTTTCCCTTTCATGAAGTACCTTGTTATTTGTGAAGTTAAACAGAATAACATAATCATTCTTGATTTGAAGAATTCAATCAGTTGAATTTCTTAAACCCTTATGTCAGGGAAGGGTTGTGGAGATATATGGTCCTGAAGCGTCCGGCAAAACCACCCTTGCACTTCATGTGATTGCTGAGGCACAGAAAAATGGTGGTAAGAATAAGATTTTATTTTTACATTTGATTAAGAAAAATGACAGGGCCAGCTGTTGAGAGTGTTTTAAACCAGGCTTTGAGGCTAGAAGCTCATAACAGTTATTGCTATTTTAGCAGTGAACTGATATTTCAAGGGGCATGTGCACATATATTAAGCCCGACCAGCACAGTACCAGATTACCTGATCAGAATTTTCAATTGGGGTTAAGTATTGTTATACACGCAGAATCTGCAGATTTTTTTTTTCCTTTCTTTCTTCTTAACTCCATTATGTCTGTAAATTACCCATATTGGTCTCATCACGGCCCCAAGGAATTTCATCTTGTACCAATTTGCTCAATCCTTGCTTGAAAAAAAAAATGTTGAACAGAAACAGGACTACATTCTGTAGTATATTGCCAAAAGGTTTGGATATAGCAAAATTGGATAAAGGGGCATTATAAGCGCAGAAATTTGGAATGTATGATGCTAGGGATCATTCAGTTTATATACTCTGATAGTTTTACTGTCATTCCATCGGATTGTAGGTTACTGTGCATATATTGATGCAGAGCATGCACTGGACCCTGCATTTGCTGAGGCTATAGGAGTGCGAACTGAAAACATGCTTCTCTCACAGCCTGACTGTGGCGAGCATGCACTCGGCCTCGTTGAGATCTTGGTCCGTAGTGGCTCGGTTGATGTTGTCGTTGTCGATAGTGTAGGTACATACTTGTTTCTTGTTTTCCTTTTCTTTCTTGTTGTGTGCTTTTGGGTTCGGGTTGCAGTTACATTATGTCCCAGTTCCGAAGATGCAATTTGGAGATACCTTTAGTTAGGAAATTGTACCAAGTAAATTTTTAGTTATAATCTGCATATAAGTTCATTTAAAACTCTTTTTAAATTCAAGATGGCTTTTTAACCCTTCTGATGAGGACCTTGAAGAGAATATGAAGAACCCCAATAATAAGATAACAGGTGTAACTATAATTTGGTCCATAGAAAGTGTGAGTTGAAACCACCAAAATATCCCCCGTGCCTTGTGAATTTTGGTTGCAACTTTTATAACAAAAGCAAATGTTATTGTGATAATAAGAACGAGTTGTGAATTTATTTTTCTATGGCGAGTCTCCTGTAAATATATTTTGTTCATGCATTATACTGCATTGCCTTTGTGCATTTTAGGTGGCAGCACTGGTACCAAAAAGTGAACTAGATGGTGAGGTAGGAGATGCACACATTGCTCTTCAAGCCAGGCTGATGAGTCAAGCGCTTCGCAAATTGAGCCACTCTCTTTCTTGCTCTCAGACTATCCTAATATTCGTCAATCAGGTATTTTCGTAGTGTCATCTCAGGTAGTGATGGAATTGAGCTAGTATAATCCATAGATGGAATTTAGATACTGCAGTTGAGGCTTTAACTGTAATTAAAGATGAAGAAAAAACACTCTGCCATTACAACACAGTCCGAAGCAGGGTTATATTTGTTGGTGATTGTATATTCTTGGTACTTCTATTGTTAGGTTCAAGGAAAAGCTGTGTAAATTGAATACAACTGCTCTACCTTCATGTCACGAAAAAAAAAGAAGGATCAAGTTTATCTACTTGGAGAATCTGGAGTCAGTTTCTCTTGATTTTGTCAACAGGTAAGAGCCAAGCTGAATACATTTGGTGGATTCGGAGCTCCAACTGAAGTAACTTGTGGTGGTAATGCCTTGAAATTCTATGCATCTGTTCGACTCAACACCAGACCAGTTGGCTTTATAAAAAAAGGCGAAGAGGTGAGATAGTTCTATCTCTTTTGCACTTTCAGGTAAATTTGCCTAGGAAGAACTTTGGTTTGGCTTATATAGGTGTCACTGTGTCAGTTCAGTATGTCAGTGACATAGCCTTAAAATGTGACACCATAAATAATGAAGCCATCAGATAGCCAAAACAAGAGAAAAATTTGCTTACAAGAAGTTAATACTCGAGAGAGCAAAGCTAATGTAATTATTGACAGGTAGTAGGGAGACAAATTCAAGTGAAAATCGTGAAAAACAAGCACGCACCTCCTTTCAAGACCATACAACTTGAGCTTGAGTTTGGGAAGGGAATAAGCCGTGACTCAGAGGTAGTAGATCTGGGTTCTAAACATAATTTGATAACGAAAGCTGGTGGTTCATACTACTCCATAGGCGGTCATAAGTTCAATGGCAAAGATGCAATTAAACGGTACTTCCATGAGAATGAAGATGTGAGGGAGGAGCTTATAATGAAACTAAGAGAGATGTTACAAAAGGAGCTTCACAAGAATGATTTTCAGAGCGATTTGCCAGATGAGAGAGAATCTGAAGAGGAGGTGGTGACTGAGGTCAAGGCTTAATAATGGGCCTTTATAGAGTGTTCTTGAATCAAGACCACCCCATTTCTTGTTTCGCTTTCATGGTATAATGGCAGGGAACTGGCACTCAGTAGAGTAAACTGGGAAGTAGTACAGGGAGTTATGGTCAATGAGATAAAATATTGTAATATATGTAAATTATGTTGTAAATAGAGAAATACAAATAATTGTACAAAGAGAGAAGACACTCTTTAGCATTTCTTTCTTTTGTGCACTAGTCACGTCATTGTTATCATTTGTTAGTTTGTTTTCCTCCGATTTCTTGATATGCCTACCTTTTGAAGGGATCTTAAAGGCTTATCTGTTCAATCAATGTGTGTCACGTAGAACGCAAATGCAGTTTGTGCAGATATAGATTCTCCGGTCATCCGGTGGGACACAAAAGGAAATGTCTCAGGGAACTTCAGCACGAAGTTTCAATCTGATGGGCTAGGGGGCATTGAGGCTATGATTACGGTCCAATAGCTATTACATAAATTTATATTACAAAGATTAAGGAATTATATATCAGCACGAGTTGGATTGGAGTTTAAACCTTGGGAGTACAAAATAGCAGCCACGTTGTTGTGGTGGGTTATTGGTCGTTGTCAATGCCAAAATAGAAAATGGAAGGTAACAGTGTTGAGCTGGTGTTTGCTTATGTTACTGTTTAACCAAATGCTACTTTGTACTACACGTTAACAACTCAAAACAAATTGAGTGTTATTTTGTCGCATAAAGAGAAAACTCGGAGACATTAAAAATCATAATTACGATTTTGTAATAGAAAACTCGGAGACAAATTAACATCAGTATTAGCATTGAGCAACAAGCGTGCCGTGTTTACTACAGAAAAAAGATGAAATTTACAGCAGCAGCATATCAGCACATCGGCCACTGTCAGTTTTCACTCAAAAAAAAAAAACGTATCAGTACAAACATAAATATCTTACAACCAGTACAAAAGACAATCAAGATAAAATTATCCATTATAATGAGTAGCCGCCGCGAATGGCATCTACCAGGCCAATGTAGTTCCAATTCTTAATTACATCATGGGTCGTCATTAACTTCTACTTCAACGGTATAGCCACCACAAGCTGATCAAGAATAGAATGAGTGATAGTCGACACGTAATGAATTGTCACTTGACAAAGCTTACAATTTTTAAGCATCAGCCATTCAACGTCTTGAACAGCGCAAGTGCAATCATAAAGCATCTCCAAGTTTGGAGCAATGTGTTTACCGAAAAAAATTATTTGCTTTAGACATCCTTTGATGGTACCATTATTTGCCTTGAACAATTTCACCATTTTTCCTTCCTAAATCGAAACAATATAGCAAATGCAATCTCCACAATTCCAAACACCAAAAAAAATTACACACAAAACAGCACAATCAAGGGGTAGTGCCTCAACAGCAACAAATGACTTGGTACAGTTCCTGATTCTAACGAAATAATATAGAAATTTAATGGCAAGTGGTGAACTTCGCATCATGTGCTCCCATTTTGCACTTGGAACCACGCAAGACCTGGTTGCGCAATGCATTGCCTTGACTCAGGGGTAGTGACAATAGGCCCCAAAAATATGCGCCAGAGGTCGAGGATTATTGTTACCAGCATTGCGGCCCCCAGTGCATCTATCGCCACCCTTGGTAGGCTCCACTTGTCGACTGTGTTTTCATCAATCCTACATCCATACGCGTAGTCATACACTAGCTAATAAAACAAAAGGCGTGCCATACCTTCAAAACAACAAGACATGTAATACCAGCCTCCCCAGTTGCAGGCAACCACCTATTTTTTATCTTTCTACATTCATATTTAGTGGAAAGAGTAGTAGTTTGAAAGGTTCTTGAAAAAGTAAAAAGTAAAAAAGTAAAAAAAAAAAAAAAAAAGGAAGAAGAAGAAGAAACGAAAGAGAGTTCACAAGATATTAACAAAATTTGAGGAGAAAAAGGCAACATTTCTCAACTAGAAGGCGTAAGACATCTTTAATTTGGAAGGTAAATAGGAAAGCTAGTCAAGAAAGTAATGGAAAAGCTGTTAATTTAAAATTTTACAATTACTATATTATATCTAAAGGAAAGTGAATTTACCTCAAGAACATTGGGAAGCTGACAAAGAAGTAGATGGCATAGAACAATGATCCCACTGTGTACATCAATGACCGGTCAACAAAGTCGTAATAAGGGAACTGACAGTAAATGATGGAATGTTAATATGTAGTACTGGAAGTGCTCCAATATATGGTGATAAATGCACACAAATAAGAAAAAAACATCTAGTATAAAAAAAGAAAAAAGAAATTAAAACATCATCAAATTATGTCAAATGTTAGTTTCTCATTCTTCCGTGATCTACTGGTTTATATGCAACCAATACTAAGATCTAACTGTCTCCAAATTATTTTAGCTGCTCCACTCCTCATAATCCTAAATTTGAAAACTGAAATAATCCAATCAAGGGTATAGTATAAACAGTTGGCAAAAGTTGGTATAATATAATATACATACATTTGAGATAGCTAGTGTCTCCAAGTAGGCAACAAAATAAGATAGGGCCAAGACCCAAGCTGCTTCTGTAAGAAACCGAATATATTGTGGTAAACCAGCAATCGAATAGCGCAATCTTCTGAGCGTCATATTTGAAGCCATGTGGTAAAACAGGAAGCATGTGTGTGTCAGAAGAAACGTTGTGTGAGGAACCTGAAATCAATGGCAATGACAAAATGCATCTCATGAGCTCAACTGTTAAGATGTTCCTGACAATCTACTTCGGTCGATTATTTTCAGCAAAACATTTTGAGTACTAAATTCAGCAATAAATATAGATCTGTTATGTTGTAGGGTATGAACACTTACGGGAAAATTTTGATATTCAAAAGAGAAAAGCAATTACATATGCTAAGCATCCTTAGGAAACTGTTACACATCCTAAAGAATGTAAAACAAATTTTAATATACATAAATTAAACGTTACATTATTCATCCTCCATGAAGGGAAGGTATATGAGGCACCTAGCACTGTGAAAAAGTAGTGGGTCCAAAAGTAGTTCCCAACATAGCTAAATATGATGATCCAAAGATTAGCCTGAAAAAACCATGGGCATTTGATAATAATTGAAAACAAGCCTAAAACACTATCCAGAGAATTTACATCACTAATTCCAAATACACACTCAAACTCAAAGAGATGTAAAAAATACAAGAAACATATATTATGCAAAAATTTAGTTAAATGAGATTTACCTTAACCCAGTACCTATCCTTCCAGTTTTTACTAGAATCGGCCTAGAAAAGAAAGAAAACTGCGTAAACATTTTAAAGAAAGAAGACTGCAAAAAGAGGTATTATTCATCAAAAGATACCTGAGGATAAAACTATCTGAGCAATACATTGTATAAACACAAAGCAGTCAAAGACTCAAAGGAAAAAAGTAAAAAAATGTAAACTGTAAAGTGCAGCTTGTTTTGGGTAATCTTGCCAATACAAGGCATCTGTCAGGCAATGTGGAATTGAGAATTAGTACCAAAGTTCTCAATGCTGGTACAAATATAACAAAAAATTACCTTTCCCACAATAAATATAGGTATCAGGACAGCTGGCACAGCTGAAACTAAACCCACAAGCAAATACTCCAACTCCTTGAAATTCTGCATTAATACAAAACTCACCATGTAATCCAGTAAAAGGGACACTAAAAAAGAAAGCAGCAGATCTACTGAACTGGGCAATATTTAAATTTACAACCATGCTTCTCAAATGGATCCCAAATCAGAAAACTATTGAGGATTTAAAACAGCAAATCAGCAAACCAATCGTTAAATTTACATAAACAAAGTTGCAGTTACAAAATTATACCAATACCATTATACTATAGACTGAAATGGTTACAGAAAATCACAACAAAAACTAGTATGGATATTGCATTTTCCCACAATTTTTACTTATTTAATTAAATCCAGGCCCAGCTCAACTTTTTAATTTAATGAAGTCCTAAAACTTACTGAGAACAAACCAACAACGTGGAAATATTTCTATTGTAAACTAGCAATTTTTCAAACTTGTTCACACAAAGAAATAAAAAAAGGGACTGATTTAAGTTTATTGTTGTTTACAAAAGGTCCCTGATCCACAAAGCAGATTTACACAATTAGTCCAAATTCTCAGCGACCCACCACAATTTAATGTTGACCCGCTAATTAAATAAATAATTATAATTATCGAATTCCTTTTTAATATTTCATGTTTCATAACTCGAATCTACGTAAAGAGTTAAAACTAGTTCTTAATCCAAACACCTCTCGGCCTGACTTGATAATTTTTTTTCTGTAGAGAGCGACATGACAGGAGGAACATCGCTTACCTCATAAAGCTTGAAAGGCACGACAATCCCGAGGCAAAGAGTGAGCCAGAACGGAGTATATAGCAAGAAAAACGCCTCACCCCATCTCTTGCTCGGGTTCGACGCCAGCCATCGGTTATCGCTCTTCACGCGTTTCTCTTTTGCATTCGCTGCTGATTTTCTCACCGATGAAAATTAGAAGTCTAGAAAAAAAAAAAAAAAGAAGAAGGACACGAGGCGACGGAGCGTGTACCTGCCATCCGTCGAACAGAGAACGCCGGTCACCGCGTGGCACCTAATCTCGCTTCGTCTGAATCACTTTCTGTTTGGACAATGGCTGTCGATTAGGGAGAGTTCGAGTGAGGAGTAGTTAGCGTCCGACGGGAACTGAGCACTCATCGCCATTTTATTGGAATTCGGACCACTGTACGGTACCTGAAGATTCCCGGGTCCAGATCCTCTAAAGTAACTCAATTTTTGGGTTTTCGATCGGAACCATCCAATTTAAATTCATTGTTCGAGATTATCTTAGAATTCAAATCTGTTGTTCAGAATGTGTGCGCTCCACTTCGAAATAGATTATTACGGATTCAAATTAAACGATCTCAATTTAAAACTCAAAAATTGAATTACTTTACTTTTTTTTGAATTTAAGATATCTTATTTGTTTAGAAATCTTTAAAGCAATATATATATATGAGGAGGGATCCAATTACATCCTTTTTTGGTAAGATCGGATTATATCTAATGTTTTCAAAGATCAAACCATTCAACATGATGGATATGTTAAAATGCACTTGCAGATGCAATTTTACATTTTTTCAAATTTTATAACTATTTATTAAGATGGGTACAAATATTCAATAGTCTGAATATAGCGATTTAGTTAAATACTTAATAAATAGTAAAAAGTTTCCAAAAAAAATGTAAAATTGATCTGCAAGCACATTTTAGCATATCCATTATGTTGAACGGTTTCGATTGACTGTTTGGAATTTCAAAACTTTAAGAATGGAGAGTGTAATTTGGTGTCACCAAAAAATTGTGTAATTAGATCCCTCCTCACATATATATATATAGAGATGGGCTATGGTGCATTGCAATGCATAGAAGGGTTTGTGGATTGGACCATAAATCTAAAAGTCAAAATCCAGATGGCCGATCCAAACCGTTCATCTTGTTCTCCATATTAATATGTGCATGGAGACCAAATTTTACATTTTTCTAAATTTTTTTACTATTTATTAAGTATTTTACAAAATTGTTGATCCAATGGTGGCTGCTAATTTTACTGTTTTGTTAAGCCACCGTTGGATCAACAATTTTGTAAATTACTTAATAAATAGTAAAAAAATTCAGAAAAATGTAAAATTTGGTCTCCAAGCACATATTAATATGGAGAACAAGATCAACGGTTTGGATCGGTCATTTGGATTTTAAATTTTAGATTTATGGTCCAATGCACAAATCCCTCCATACATTGCAATACACCATAGCCCATTTCTCTCTCTCTCTCTCTCTCTCTCTATATATATATATATAGAGAGAGAGAGAGAGAGAGAGACTAATATGTATTCGGTAGCATATGGGCCGATCTACATATAGTCCAAATTTGAAATTTCAAAATCCAAAAAGTTGATCTAAACCGTTCATCTTGTTCTCCATATTGAAATGTGCATGGAGACCAAATTTTATATTTTTCTGAATTTTTTTACTTTTTATTAAGCCACTTTGAAAATTGCTGATCCAACGGTGGATTAACAAAATAGTAAAATCAGTAGCTACCGTTGGATCAGCAATTTTCAAAGTAGCTTAATAAATAGTAAAAAAATTCAGAAAAATGTAAAATTTAGTCTCCAGGCACATTTCAATATGGAGAACAAGATGAACGGTTTAGATCAACTTTTTGGATTTTGAAATTTTAAATTTGGATTGTATGCATATCGGCCCATATGCTACCGAATACATACTAGTCTCTCTCTCTCTTTCTTTATATATATATATATATATATATATAGAGAGAGAGAGAGAGAGATAGGCTATGGTGCATTGCAATGCATGAACCCTCTTATGCATTGCACTATAAATCATGGATTTAAAGTCTAAACGACCGATCCGAACCGTTCATCTTGTTCTTCATATTAATATGTGCTTGGGGACCAAATTTTCCATTTTTTGGATTTTTTTTTACTATTTATTAAGCAATTTTGAAAGTCGCTGATCTGATGGTCCAAAAAATTTTACTGTTTTTTACTGTTCACAGCAAAACATCAATTTTCAAAAATGCTTAATAAATAGTAAAAAAATTCCAAAAAATATAAAATTTGGTCTCCAAACACATTTCAATATGGATTAAACATCTAATGGTTTGGATCGGTCGTTTAGACTTTAAATCGTGATTTTTCTGAAAAACAGTGATTTTCAATAAATCTAAAAAAATAGTAAAAAATTTCCAAAAAATGTAAAATTTGGTCTCCAAGCACATATTAATATGGAGAACAAGATGAACGGTTCGGATCGACCGTTAGAATTTTAAAAACTTAAATATTGAGCCGTAGCACGGGAGGACTCTATGCAACCCATAGCACCGTAGCCAAGTCCTTTATATGGATTTGGCTAATATGCTATGGGTAGCTAAGAGGCCTCCCATGCTACGGCTCAATATTGGACTTTTTAAAATTCTAATGGTAGATCCGAACCGTTCATCTTGTTCTCCATATTAATATGTGTTTGGAGACCAAATTTTACATTTTTTGGAAATTTTTTACTATTTTTTTAGATTTATTGAATATTGTTGTTTTTTATGGTCCAGATTTGTCTGAAAAACAGTGATTTTCAATAAATCTAAAAAAATAGTAAAAAATTTCCAAAAAATGTCAAATTTGGTGTCCAAGCACATATTAATATGGAGAACAAGATGAACGATTCGGATCGACCGTTAGAATTTTAAAAACTCAAATATTGAGCCGTAGCACGGGAGGACTCTATGCAACCCATAACACTGTAGCCAAGTCCTATATATATATATATATATATATATATATATGGAGGGATCAAGTTACCACAATCATTTTCTACATTTTCAAAGTCTAAATTGTCAATCCAAACCGTTCAACATGATCTCCACAATAAAATGTACTTCCAGATCAAATTTTATATTTTTTTGAAATTTCTTTACTATTTATTAAGATAGGTACAAAATTCAATGGTCCGAATTTGACTAGTTCTTGTACCCATCTTAATAAATAGTAAAAACATTCCAAAAAATGTAAAAATGGTCTCCAAGCACATTTTTATTGTAGAGATTACATCTAACTATTTTGGATCGACAATTTAGACTTTAAAAATGTAAAAAATAGTTGTAGTTACTTGTTGTAACTCAAAAGTTATTGTAACTTGATCTCTCTTATCTATATATAATTTTTATACCCATCTTAATAAATAGTAAAAAAATTCAAAAAAATGTAAAATTTGGTCTCCAAGCACATTTTATTGTAGAGATCACACCTAATAGTTTGGATCAATGATTTGGACTTTGAAAATGTAGAAAATGGTTGTGGTAACTTGTTGTAACTCAAAAATTGTTGTAACTTGATCCCTCACACACACACACACAAACACACATATATAGAGGTGGGCTACAGTGAGTTGCGAAGTAAAATGCGTTTCTACTTCACGCCATATTTTTATTTTGAAATTCCAAACTACCGATCCGAACCATTAGATGTTTAATCCATATTGAAATGTGCTTGGAGACCAAATGTTACATTTTTTGGAATTTTTTTACTATTTATTAATCATTTTTGAAAATTGTTGTTTGCTATGAATAATAAAAAATAGTAAAATTTTCTGGACCATCAGATCAGCGACTTTCAAAATTGCTTAATAAATAGTTAAAAAATTCCAAAAAATATAAAATTTGGTTCCCAAGTACATATTAATATGAAGAACATGATGAACGGTTCAGATCGGTCATGTGGACTTTAAATCCATGATTTATAGTGCAATGCATAAGGGGGTTCATGCATTGCAATGCACCATAGCTCATATATATATATATATAGAGAGAGAGAGAAAGAGAGAGAGAGATAGGCTAATGTGCATTCGAATGTATATGGTCCGAAGTGCTTACGGTCCAAATTTGAAATTTCAAAATCCAAACGGTCGATCCGAACCGTTCATCTTGTTCTTCATATTAATATGTGCTTGGAGACCAAATTTTACATTTTTCTGAATTTTGTTACTATTTATTAAGTATTTTACAAAATCGTTGATCCAACGGTGGCTGCACAAAATAGTAAAACCGTTGGATCAGCGATTTTCAAAGTGGCTTAATAAATAGTAAAAAAATTCAGAAAAATGTAAAATTTGGTGTCCAAGCACATATTAATATGAAGAACAAGATGAACGGTTCGGATCGACCGTTTGGATTTTGAAATTTCAAATTTGGACCGTAAGCACTTCGGACCATATACATTCGAATGCACATTAGCCTATCTCTCTCTCTCTCTCTCTCTCTCTCTCTATATATATATATATATATATATATATATAGTGTGACTAATATACTTTCAGTGGCACTTCGGCCGAAGTGCTACCGGTCCAAATTTTAAATTTCAAAATCCAAAAAGTCGATCTAAACCATTAGATATGATCTCTATATTGAAATGTGTCTGGAGACCAAATTTTACATTTTTCTGAATTGTTTTACTATTTATTAAGCCACTTTGAAAATCACTGATCCAATAGTGACTTAACAAAACAGTAAAACCGTTGGATTAGTGATTTTCAAAGTGGCTTAATGAATAGTAAAAAAAATTCAGAAAAATGTAAATTTTGGTCTCCAAACACATATTAATATGGAGAACAAGATGAACAGTTCAGATCGACTTTTTGAATTTTGAAATTTTAAATTTGGACCGTGTGTATTTCGGCCCATATGCTACCGAAAGCACGCCTATCTCTCTCTCTCTCTCTCTATATATATATATATATATATATATTTGTAGAAATTTATTAAAAAAATAGAAAGAGAATAGATGTTTTTTTTCCTATTATAGAGAAAGAAGATAATTAATTATTCAGTTCTTTAAAGTTTTAATATTTTTTAAGGAACTAAATAATTGATTCGGTTCCTTAATATTAACTCATTTTGTAACATTGTGAGAAGTTATACAATTGAATTGTTGATTCGGCTTTTTTTAAATGTCTAAAAGATATAATTAATTGGTTCTTCACATCGGAAAGAAATCATCTATCCTCTTACTGGAAAAATATTTCGTAAATTTCTAAAAATAAAAAATTATGTCTTGAAGAAATTAACAAATTAACGAAATCTCAATAATACAATGCAATGCAAAGACATGAACAGATGAGCCAATAAATCTTTGAATTTAGGGCTACACATTTTGACAGGGCTGTTTTTTATTTACAAAATAAATATAATATGTAGAACTGTTTTGAGTTTTATTACAGTGCTATGCATGAGTCAAAAAGTTATGTTAAAATGTGTACTCAAATTTAAACGTTGCAAGACATAATTGGGTTTTGTAATATTTAAGGTATGAAACAAGTGAGCTTAAAAAAATTATTCAAGAAATAGAGCACTTCAAAAATAATATCATAACATAACATAACATAACATAAAAAAAAAGTAAATATCTTCATAACACATATTCTGTTATTGTTTTCAAAAAAATTATTGGTCTTTAGTTCTGGAATGTTGTAATATCATTCATTCCGAGTCTTTTTTTTAGTTTGTTCGTGTCTCGACAAAATATATTACGAATAAAATTTTAAAATCTGAAATTTGACTACAATGTATCTAGAGATCTAATTCGAAATTATTTTTTATGAAAAAACAGTACAGTGGAATATCACGCTTAAGTGAATAATATAGTTTTTATTGGTAATATAAAAAAATAATAATTTGATTCAATTTATGACCATGAACTCCTCCAATGTAACCTCAAATTAAAGTTTTTTTTTTTTGATTAAAAAGGCCAAAGCCCGTTTCATTGAAACAAAGGTAAATTACATCCAGTTTGAGCGAAAACGTCAACAATCATAGACCACAACCCCGTAAAGAGAAACCAAATAGAATCCCAACAACAAAAACAAAAGCACATAAACAACCAAGCATTTAAGAAAGAAAAGCACATAAGATAATCTAAGCCACACTCATAGGGGCTGAGTTTAATAAAGTCATCAGAAAATGTGTCCATCCATTGTGTGGTTCTTTAAATAGCTATCTTCATGATTCGTGGTGCATTCCCCCTGCATAAGCCTCTATCTCCAGATGTGCATCTTCCTCATCTGGATGCCAACTAGCCAAAGGTATTTCATCAAGCTCTGATGGCAGCCAGAGAGCTGTACCAAGCTTCACCTGTTCTGTCACTGTACCTGTCCAATATTGAACAAGGGATATGATTAGTAAGATAATTTGTTTAGGATTTTAGCTTTACCTGTGTTGAAACACAATTCATTTCTATATTTTCAGATAGTCCAGCAGAGAGCGCTACACACTAAAAGCATAGAGGTCATGTGAGAAGAAGGTAGCTGGTTAACAAAATGAATAATATCAGAAAAAGAATTCCAATTTTGGCTAATGTCTTGACAGGAATCCATCCAAAACCATATTACCTTAGTAAAGCGACATTGAACGAACAAATGATTGACTGTTTCAGGTAAATGACAAAACTGACATTTTGAGTCACCTTTCCAACCTCTCTTTCGGAGGTTTGTTTTAGTTAAAATTCTGTTCTTGGCCGTGAGCCACATGAAGACTCGGATTTTAAGAGGGACAGGGATGGTCCACCATAGCATTGCATTTTGTGGTTTGAGCCCTCGAAAGTTTAGTAGATTATATAGGGACTTGACCGTAAATTTTTCGGAAGCCTCCCATCTCCAACTCAATTTGTCTATGGAGTGCGTGTAGGAGATATGACTGATAAGATCAAGTAGGTCTAACCATTCCACATATAACACTCCATGGAGTTGTCTCCTAAATTTTAAAGCACTTCCTTGTGAATTAACAACCGACTGAAATAGAATATCTGGATTGCTACAAATACTGTAAAGAGATGAGAATTTAGAGGATAGGGCACATTGTTGATACCTGGTTCATAAGACACTAAGATTGTCTAAATGCTGATGTTTAGTAATGGTATTCTAAAACTCAGAAAATGGTATGTTATGGTGAGTAAAATATTTGGTCAAAATCATGAATTTCCAAGGACTATGATAGGTAGGATCCTTGAATTTCCACCACCATTTCATCAAGAGAGCAATGTTCATTTGTCTCAAATTTAGAATTCCTAAACCACCAAATTCTTTGGAGAAACAAGCAACTTGCCAGCTAATCAATGAATATTTTTTCCTACTTGTAACGGTACCTTGCTAAAGAAATCGACATCGTATCTGATCGATTCTTTTAATGACATGAGCTGGAATTTTATAGACTGACATAGTATAAAGAGACAGAAGATAAAACCGAGTTTATTAAAGTGATTCTGCCTCCTATAGAAAGAAGACTACCATTCCAATTTTGTAGCTTCTTTTCTATTTTATCAATAAGAAATGCCCATTCGATCTTAGTGAGTTTGTGTGTATGTAGAGGGAGTCCAAGATATTGGAAAGGAAAAGAGGCAACTCCACATCTAAAAAGTGAAGCAAAGGTTGAAGTATATGTAGTATGTAACCTCAAATTAAAGTATAAGTAGAAAATATATAACTTATGAAAAATATCTTATATAATAAGAGAAAAGATGTAGTGACAGTTTATTTGGCAATCATGATAGACAACAAGATGACGATTAAAATAAAAATAAGATTGTAGATATATTTTATTTAATTAAATAAGTGTGTTTTTTTTTATATAGTTCGATTAATGATAAAGTTTCGAAAATTTTAAATCGTGAGTTTTTCAAACTGCTTAATTGTCGACCAATTGATTTTCCAATTGAGTTGATTTAATATAAAACCTATCTACGTATACAAGAAGATAATATATGTTGCTAAATTTTTATAATTATTAATTATTATAATAACTCTCAATAAATTTATTATCAATGTAACTTGTCTCAATATAAATATAATATAAATTATATATGTATCACACATTAACAGAACGCGATAGAGTTATAACATGTGAATCAACTAATCAAGCGATAGACTAGCTGACACCGCTTGAAGAATGATGGTCCTGTGCAATAGTATAGTCCATGCAATCGCCGCAGGATATTATAATTTTAAAGCCTTTAACAGTGATTCGGATCGCTTCAGTAACTGGTGCTGATCTGTTTTCTTGGATTTTGATAAGGCCTTCGAACAGTTCCAGTGAGAACACCGATCTGTGTCCTTGACTGTTGATAATGATATGCATTGGCAATAAATAAGTTAATGAATCTAATCTAGCTAACAAATTATTTATTTTTATTTTTATTTTTGAATTAAAGACACTCTAATATATTTTCGAAAATGAAAACTAGGATTTTTTAGAAGAGAGACGAAAACTCATATCATTGCACCAAATCCATAGTTCTTTAACAAATAACTTATCAAGCGACTTAAATTTATAATTATTTATATTTAAAGATTATTGACAAAATATAAAATTACACTCAAATTGTATGAATTTTGAAGTCAACCGATCTATAATCTCAATAGCATGTATATTATTTATTATTTTTTAATTTAATTTAAAAACACTATGGTCGGGACAAGATAAGCAGCCATTTTTATTAATACTCTAAAAAAATAGATTTTTTTAAAATTACCATCGTATTCGAATTTACCGCCTGACTCACGGGTGACCCACTCTCCTAGTAGACCACCTATGACAAGAGCGGTCCCCTAGAGACCAGGCCGTCAGCAGTTCTCTCTCTGTTTTTTTATATGAGTTGATACGCGATGGGAAAAGAAGAAAGAGGATAGAGCATTTGTAGGAGGAAACATGTTCTAGGTCCTTCTCTTTCTCCCTTTGGATTGTTAAAATTAGTTCTTGGATTTTTGAGAAGAGTGCAGTGGGGGGTTCTAGAGCTAAGATTTTTATTTTTACCCAAAAAATATAAAATTTTATTATAAATAACCACGTTTTTTGAAAATTTTTATTTCTATCCAAACCGCATATATTATGTGCAGCCCAAATTAAAAATTCGGACCGTATAGAATATGGCCCGAAAATTTTTTTTTGGATTTAAAAATTCGGACCGCATAGAATATTTGCGGTCCGAATTTTTTTTTTTTCAAATGGCCTAGGCAATTTTTGAGTGATAATATCTCATGATCTGTTTACAAATTTTGGATGAAACTTCACAGTCTTGTTCTACGATGTCAAAACTACATGTCGGTCAATTTTCATGAATTTTGAAGATGTTTTTCTATAATAACCAGAGATGTAAACTCGAACTCAGAAGTACTCCTTCAGCAATTCGGGTAATAAAGGAGTGCTTCTGAGTCCAACTTTGCATCTCTGGTTAACATAGGAAAACGTCTTTAAAATTCATGAAAATTGACCGACATGTAGTCTTGACATCGTAGAACAAGACTGTAAATTTTTATTTAAAATCTCTAAACAGATCATGAGATATTATCACTCAAAAATTGCCTGAACTGCTGAAGGTGTGTTTTTGAGTCCGAGTTTACATCTCTGGTTAACATAGGAAAACATCTTCAAAATTCATGAAAATTGACCGACATGTATTCTTGACATCGTAGAACAAGACCGTAAAGTTTCATCCAAAATCTCTAAACAGATCGTGAGATATTATCACTCAAAAATTATTCGAACCGCTGAAGGAGTGTCTTTGAGTCCGAGTTTACATCTCTGGTTAACATAGGAAAACATTTTCAAAATTTATGAAAATTGACCGACATGTAGTCTTGTCATTGTAGAACAAGACTGTGAAGTTTCATCCAAAATCTCTAAATAGATTGTGAGATATTATCACTCAAAAATGGCCCGAACTGCTGAAGGAGTGCTTTTGAGTCCGAGTTTACATCTTTAGTTAACATGTGAAAATATCTTCAAAATTCATGAAAATTGACCGACATGTAGTCTTAACATCGTAGAACAAGACTGTGAAGTCTCATCTAAAATCTCTAAACAGATTATGAGATATTATCACTCAAAAATTGCTTAGGCCATTTGAAAAAAAATAAAAAATTCGGACCGCAAATATTCTATGCGGTCCAAATTTTTAATTCCAAAAAAAAATTTCGGGCCTCATATATTCTATACGGTTCGAATTTTTAATTCGGGCCACACAGAATATATGCGGTTTGGGTAGAAATAAATTTTTTCGAAAAACGTGGTTATTTATAATAAAATTATTTATTTTTTGGGTAAAAATAAAAATCTCGGGTTCCAGAGAATTCTGCTGCCCTTGAAATGGCCATTTCCTCTGTTATCCTTCTATTGCAAATATATACAATAATTATCTATCATTTGTTGAATTTCACGAGTGGAACTATTCATTTTATTTGAGAATATTGCAGATCTTGAAATGGAAATTATGATTTGTAAAATTATACAATTTAGTTATTGTTAGATGAACAAAACATATATGCATGATTTAAGTAAATGAACAAGGCACTGGGCACGTACATGTACATATAAGATTCTTACAATATAATAAAATTTTAAATGTTATAATTTTAAAAAATAAATAAAAATATGTCCCGAGATTTTAGGTGTTTTCCGATTTTGTGAAGTTCCTAATAAGAGGCGGGGTTTGCATAATGCCTTACCAGTTCGGGCCGAAATATCCAAGAGAATCCCTACTATTTCTGTCGTGTGCCAAATTTGTGGGAATGGTGATGAAACAATTCTACATGCTCTATTTCAATGTGACTTTGCTAGGGCTACATCAACATGGTTATCATCACCTTTTGGGATTCGAACTGATCAGCTGCAAGGAGACTTAAATTAAGGAGACAATTTGGGGAGCAGTGCAGGCATTATCGAGTCAAGATTTTTGTAAATTTGTTTGTCTGGCATGGGCTGTGTGGAGATCACGGAACGATATGCAGTATATACGGCAACAAACAACAAAGCTTTCACGTGTGCACACAATACTTTCAAAAGGAGGACCAGGCTGCAGGCATGTCAAATGAGAAGAGCTTCTAAGCAAACTGTTTGGTTATAACATAAAATATGACTCCAACCACATTACCCACTTTGGCAGCATCCACTCTTCACGTTATCAAGTAATTAAGAAACAACTATTTATGCTTTGTGGATGGGTCGTGGGATGAATCTCGAAAGGCCGGTGTGGGTGTTCTGTTGCAGAAAGATGGAATAACAGTGCATTGGATTTCGAAGGCAATTCAAGCTATAAACGCAAGCCAAGCAGAGGCTAGAGCAGTGTTAGAAGGATCAAGGATACAAGCTTTTAATGCATTATGCTAAGGGATTTGGCACTGTATTATCTGACTCGGCAGAAACAGTGGCATCATTAAAAGGTGGGCTCCCTATTTTATATGATTGGAGGTCGTATGATGAGATCTGGAGTGCCTGGAGATCGACTTCAAGCAGATGCTATATATGACTAGTCTAAAAATAAAAACTATGCATTGTAGTAGAAATGAAGAGGAATTGAAGATAGCACATACTTTACCAAACTATGGTAGGATTTATTATTGGGATATAACGGGTAATGGAAATCCTGTATTCAATGTTTAGGAATCTTATGTAATTGGCCTACGGGCTGTTTGAATTAATACCCAAAAATAAAAATAAAAATAAAAAATAACAGGCGGGGTTTATTATTGGGTCCAGAAGCTTCCTGGTTTTTCTACTATAATTTTGAACCGGGTTCTTATTAAGGTCTAGGGATCTGCTGTGGATTTTAATGTATGGGCTTTCGTGTTGCATCCTAAACCTATTTTGCTAAGTTGTAATTTTGAAATCTTCATTGTTATATTAAATATGTAGATGTCTTGATCGGTCAATGGTTTAATAGATAAAATTTCGATTGAATATCAGCCATTCAATCAAATAGTCCGCACTTTTATTGTATTGACTTTTGTAAGTTTATTTATGTGTATAAGTCTAAATTTATTTAGACACATACTCATCACACGATTTTCGGATTGGTTCTAATTTCTTTTAATTTTTTAAATATCATTTAAGAAATTTTTAATTTCATTTTTGGATTAATGATCATATATGTTTTCTTGCAATATTTGTATCATTTACGAAATGTTATTTGTCATTTAAATAAAGGGTATGGATGTAGCAAGAGAAAGAAGAATTTTTTTTCTTAAACAATGTTGAGGTATTGTATTAACCATTTGCCTTTGAAAAATCAATCAATTAGAAGATTAGTATTTTTCTTAAACAAACTGCATATTCTTTTAATGAATACTTTATAAATTCAAAATAAATCTAAAATGAGTTTTAATAAAAAATGCTTCATGAGAATCTGTAGCAAATAACATGTCAGGGGGAGCACTGCACATTATAGGTTTAAAATTCTCTTGAAAATTGAGAATAATAATGTTTGCAATATAAAAAAGTAGAGTGAAATTACACAAATATTACAGATAAATACTTTGATCATATGGAATGAAGCATCGTGACAAATTGACAAACAATTGAAGCACCATAGTCGGGAATAATTGACCTAATCGAATGTTATTTACAACATTGATTTTTAGCTGAACATTGAATTTACGTAATGAAAACAATGTACTTGTGTATGCCCGTCTAGCTCAGTTGGTAGAGCGCAAGGCTCTTAACCTTGTGGTCGTGGGTTCGAGCCCCACGGTGGGCGCTCATAGTGTTTTGTTTCAATTTCACTTCTGTTTTAATCTCGGGCACTAAATTTAAAGACGGCCTATCTGAGATTCTTAGCCCATATTTATTTGTTATTGTAATTGTTCTACACCCTTGCCTCCGACTGTATCGAGTCCATGGGCCAATTTCAGAACAATGTCCACTTCCTTCTATTCACCTTTGTGGAATACCCCTGCATCACTCGCCACGGGAATATGCTGATAAATGCCCAATGTTGATCACGATGCACGTGTGAGGATATGGCCTGTAAAGGCCCAATGTTGATCACGACAGGTTGATTTTGCGATAAGAATCAATAAGCAAATTAGTACAAACGGTAATTTTATCATCTGATTTACATAACAAGACAAAGTGTCTTATATCATCTGATAATATGTGCCACGTATCGGGATTAATAAAAGTGACGGGAGTAAGAGGACGCCGGAAATATGCTACATACAGATCCAGAAATATAGCGACAGCGACAGCTGCTTACATTTCTTTATCATTAATTAAGTAGTTATTTATCACCAACCAACCTATATTGTACTATTGATTTTCTTTCCATCGAGTTGTGTAGTGCTCTTTCCACTACTGATTTACAGTTGCACTTCGCATAATCTCATGGATTCTCATTGATCCCTTTCTTTCTACGTCTCTTGCCTTACACACTAGTGCGTTGATTTGTTTGAAATTCATCCGTACCCTTACAAAATGTTCGAAGATGTCATAAATGTTCCTACAAAACAAAAGATTACACTGGATACTCTAATAAAATTTAGCTAGTATATATAATAAGATCACATGCATGGATCACTAATTCACACTATCATTTTTCCTCTCCGAGCCAACTGATTCGTGTAACATTTAAATTGCTAATTAATTACATTACCAGTGCTAATTAATCATATAAATAGTAGTACTTTTCATAAATTTTATGGTGTTTCTTTAACATTAATATCCTCCTCGCAAAAGCGACATTTTTTTTAATATATAAAAAAATGTCTAGCATATTAATTAAATTTGACATCTCATACGGAGAGTGATGCCCTTGAAACTAGATCAAAAAGGGGCTCTTCAAAACCCACCTTATTGATGGATAGACTAATTAGGGAGATGACTTAATTTCTTTTCTTACGCTACTTGTCCATCTGATTATTCTAGGTCTATGATTGACGTTGATTAAAATTTTCACTTATAAGACCTTATGTACAGTGAATCTGATCTATTCACTTTAGGACAACACACATTTACTTTTTGAATTCAGGACACACTTTCATTTAAGACGTAAATAGCAATAGATATAGATTTCTAGAGAAGAGGTAGGTCAAACAGGCTTTATAAATTGATTTCCGTGCGCCTATCTCTTAGACATCTTCTACTCAGTGTCTTATGCATCTCATGAAGCAAGACTAAGGCTCAGTTCGGCGCATTAATGAGAATGGATGTGAGCATAGAAAAAATAAAAATTTGAATTGTATTTTACTGAATTGAATTTTTTTTTTTCAATGAGAACAATAATGCGGTTGAATAGGACCTAAGCCTGAATGCACATTTATTTATAGGGTAATTCACATTTGTCTATTTTAGCATAAAATAAATATTGACAGATATTATGTGTTTCTTTTTCTTTTTTTTTTGTGTTGAGAAAACTGATAGTAGCTGATATTATGTGTTTTAATCAAGTCAAACACGTTCGACTCCGATATCACAAAATACACACTTTGCTATTTGTAATGTACGGCTATTGAACAATTCATACTTGAGTAGTGAGTACTGTATAATTCATACACTTGTTATTTTGAAGTTTTCATACTCATTGTCTGGACGGTAAATTTTGCTTGAGGTCATTATACTTTATTCTTTATCACAAATTAGTCACTTAAATTTGATTTGTTCTAATCAAGTTACTGAATTTTTCATTTGTCTCTATAACTTTTTTAGTCTAAAATGCTAATGGAATATGTCCATTCCATCCAAAATGCTAACGTAATATATTTATTTCATCTAAACTACTATTATAATGAGCATATTCCATTCAAAATACTAACATAAGGAGAATATTATGTTAGCATTTTGAACAAAAAAATTATAGAGTAACTTGATTGGAACAAATGAAAAATTCAATGATTTAATTGAGACAAATTAAACTTAAGTAACTAATTTGTAACAAACGATAAAATTTAGTAATCTCAGATGAAATTTACCCTTGTTTAACATCATACAATACATAATTATAAGAAGGAAAATCTGTGATGTTTGTGTGGGTTTTCGAATTTATCCATATTTTCACCTATTTTGTTTGAAAAAACGAGATATTTTCGATGTAATGACATAACATTTTAATTTGATAATTGAGAGTTTCGTATTGTGTTGTGATTAACACACTGTGTTTTTATTTTGTGCCGTGCCGTGACCAAAATGTCAAGGAGTAGTCATGACATGTTCAAACGTGCTGTGATCAAACATGACTCATGTGACTCGTGTGATCATTTGATAATAATTTTGGTTAGTTTATTTAAGATTCACCATTTAGTCAAGCTCTAACAGTCCTAATTACACGTGACTCATTTGATCACGTGCCCTGCCGTGCTGTGAATAAATCTTTCACCTGACATGACATTTCAAATTTTTAAAAAATGATCACAGCACACGAATAATCACAACATAAAACATGCGAATCACAGTACATAACCGACACGCGTAACATTTCCGTGACACAGCCGGCTCCGTCGTGTTTATTTTCCCACTCATGCAATGTTTTAAGATATTAAACGTCCAATGTGCCCCATCTCATGAAATGTTTTCTTTTGAGTCTTGAGAAGAGAGGCCAAAGACAAAAGTTCACTTATTATGGATTTTGATTGATAAAACAATACTTTCTGAATTTTTGCATCCAATAAAATATAAAATTCAAAACGATCTCTTACTTGAATAAAATTAAGAGACAGAAACGGGAGATTTTGCAAGGTAAAACATAACGGTATGACAGATTGGTATCGCTCACTCACTGTTAATATCGTAACATTGTTTCTTTCTTAATTGCTCAAGTAGGTGGAATTGCCTTTCTCCATCTTCTAATCCAAGCTTCATCTCATCATTTGGCAAGATTAATAAATTGAAATATCACTGTAAGTTGGGTCTACCACCTGATCAATTGTACTCTAGTAATCCTAGGTGTATCACGATCATTTCATCAATTTCTTTAGAAAAGATTTAAAACTTTTGCTGCCTATGCACTCTCCTTCCCATTAGCAAATCAAAATGAAGTAACAACATGTGACCTCCCCAACAACCAGTCTAACATGAGACGAGTCAATGGCATCCGGGATCCACTATCTTAATCCTATAATTTTCATAAGATTTGCATGTCAGTGAGATCCTACAATGTATGCCATATATACGATCCCTAAAGAATCAAAATTTGTATACACCAAACGAACAACTTAGTAATGTCTATTGACTAATTAGTAAGTAGACCAACATCTTTCATCATTTCTACCCCCCAACCTACTTATTATACGCACCTCATTTGCTTTGCTTCTACTCCCTTTCATCCCACGCCTCTCTCTCCTAATGTCAGTTTCTCTTTCTAGTCTCTATATAGAAATTTGTGTGGCGGGTGACTGACAAGTCTTACCTGGTAATAACAAGTCAATAGCCATCTTGCTCTACAAATTGCCATGACTAGAAAGAGACAGAAAATAATTATACTTTATGGCCGTAATGGGCCCCGTACAATCAAAACGCCACTTCCTAAAACTATTGACTTAATTGATAATTCCGTAACCGCTCTCTTAAAAAAGAAAAAAAAATCTGCACTAGATAGGCAGAAAATTTATTTAGATACCAAATATTCTACTTGTACTTGAGCACCCCATTTCCATTCTTCCAACGAAGCAACTCAATTTAGTTGTTATTTACTAAATAATATACAAGAGATACATTCCCATCCAAAGCAGAAATCCAAAATATAACGATCTTTAGTTTTAATCAAAGCCCCTCTTAAATAGCGTCCATAAACACAGCACCTCACTCCCCTACTATCAAGTGATACCAATAATCACTTCACCAGTTCACCTTCCCCCCCTGTGTGCGTGCGTCTGTCTCACACAGTTTCTCTTTCCAGTGTAAGACCAAAGATAGAACGCCTCATGACCAACCTTCGTCCCTGCTCTCTCTTCTTACTCCTCTTGCTAAATTCTCTCTCCCTTCATACAACCATTGCTCTCACCCCAGATGGGCTCGCACTACTCGCCTTCAAGTCGGCCGTGTCGAACGACCCACAATCATCCCTCGCCACATGGGACGAAACCGACTCAGACCCATGTCACTGGCCGGGTGTATCATGTGCCAATGTAACTGGATTCCCCTACCCACGTGTAGTTGGGTTAGCGGTCGCGCAGAAAAACATAACGGGTTACATACCATCTGAATTGGGTTCCCTTCTCTTTCTTCGTCGGTTAAACCTGCACGGCAATAATCTGAACGGAACAGTACCATCAGACCTTGCCAATGCCTCATCACTCCATTCTTTGTTTCTCTATGGGAATTCTCTAACAGGTCCTTTTCCTTCGTCTTTATGCAACCTCCCACGCCTTCAAAATTTAGACCTTTCATTCAATTCTTTGTCGGGAACGATACCCCTCGACATGCGGAATTGCGGGCAGTTGCAAAGGCTTTTGCTATCAAATAATAAGTTCTCTGGACAAATACCATCAGGAGTCTGGCCTGAGATGACTGGACTGGTCCAGTTAGATATCTCCTCAAACCAACTCACTGGCTCGATTCCACCGGACCTTGGGCAATTGAATTCCCTGGGTGGTACATTAAATTTATCACACAACCATCTCTCTGGTGAAATACCGGCTGAACTCGGCAAGCTTCCATTAACAGTAAGTCTTGATCTCCGGTTTAACAACCTCACCGGTGAAATTCCACAAGTTGGGTCGCTCGCAAATCAAGGCCCGACAGCATTTCTAAACAATCCAGGATTATGTGGTTTCCCTCTTCAAATCATCTGCCAGAACCAGGCACCACCGGCCCCGAGCATCAACCAAATCCCAGCTCCACCTGTTGAATCTGTTTCAGAAAAGAAAGGCCTGCGTGCTAATCTAATTATCCTTATCTCGATAGCTGATGCAGCTGGTGTCGCTCTAATCGGGATCATCATGGTTTACATATATTGGAAAATTAAGGACAGGAATAATGGATGGTGTGTTTGTGCCGGCAAAGGTAAACCAAGAGGTAGAGGGGGGGTGTGCACGTGGTGTGTGAATGGAGGAATGAATATGGAGTCGACAGACGGAGAGGAGGAGGAAGAGGGGGGAGGGAAAGAAGGGGAGTTAGTGGCAATGGATAAGGGGTTTAAGTTTGAATTGGATGAGTTACTGAGATCGTCAGCATATGTTCTTGGCAAAGGTGGGAAGGGAATTGTGTATAAGGTGGTCATCGGGAGCGGGATACCAGTTGCAGTGCGGCGGCTCGGTGGTGGTGGAGGTGGAAGCGGAAGCGGAAGCGGCGATATAGGGGGAGAACAAAGGTATGCAATACTTTTAGTTCAGTGGAAGGGTGATTTATTATAATTAACTTGTTACCTTGAGTTCTACTAATCAGATTTGCTTAGAATGAAATAGGATATGTGGAATTATAATTTATAGTGATAAGTAATTGTTTTGCAAAATTGGTAAAATTAAGACCGTTAAACATAGCAATGGTCCGAATAACATGTCATGTTGTTGATACTGATCTTAAGTTCTGAATTGCATATTCATAACACCATTAACTTATTAATTACAACACCAACCACAAAATTAACATTTTAAAATACATTTTTTAGATACAAGGAATTTGCGGCAGAGGCACAAGCCATCGGGAGAGTGAGGCACCCAAATGTGGTGAGGCTGAGAGCATACTACTGGTCTCATGACGAGAAGCTTCTCATCTCCGATTTCATCTCCAACGGCAACCTTGCGACCGCTCTCCGTGGTATGTACATAATTTCATCTCAATATAGTCGTTACTAATTATTCACATAGGATATTTTGGTTTAATTCTGTCGGTGCATGTGTCAAATTGCCA